>JALRMF010000546.1:0-25578 GCA_026120015.1 Dendrostoma leiphaemia
ATTTATAATTAATTAATTTAATTATTAATTAATATTAGTAGAGTTTTACTTAGTTAAATAGTGCATTATTAGGTTATATAATATATTTATTTATTAGTGGTAGTTAAAAGAAAGAGAGACTATTTACGTTAGGAAACAAGGCCACGGAAGGTGGCTTATGTCCCCCTTTGTTCCACACTAGCTGTGGCCGGCTAGCGCCGGTCCGCGGCGGACCGGTCCTCCAATCGGACAAACGTAGGCCCGGTCCTTCCTTCCAGCTATGAACCTACACTTGTATCAATTGTCCTTCTCAGGGTTCTTTTGGAGAGTCTCTGCATCTGGGACACTTCTAAAGTTGTTTCTCCAATGCTCATCTCAACTGGGTGAGTTTTTTCAAAGACGGTCTGTGATGGGTGTTATGTCCAAGTGTATCTAATGTCTCCTGGCTGGCAGGGGTTCCAAGGTAGAACCTCTATGTACACACCCAGGTAGGTGGGTATCTATACCTACCTAAGCATCATCTGAGTACCGCCAGTCACTTCGTCCACTCAAATGAGAAGGACGCACTGTGACTAATACAGATACAAGATGCACCCTTAGCCGTCTAGTACCGCTTGGTACATACCGCCATCCTCATCAACCTAATCAAATATCCTAAAATCTATCCTTATCAATTAAATATATTGGGTATAAACCTTATTGTTTAGATGCTGTATAGCTAATGGGCTCTTTAATTTCTTAGCATTTTAGCCGTTATTATATTAAAGTTTATGCAAAGCCTGTTACTTTTATAATTAGCTAATAAAGAAAGATAGACAGATAGACAGATAGACAGATACACACACACACACACACACACACAGAGAGAGAGAGAGAGAGAGAGAGAGAGAGAGAGAGAGAGAGAGAGAGAGAAAGGTTTGTTGTGTGTGTATATGTGTGTATGTATGTATATATATAGTGATGGCGACTGGTCTCTATAGAGGCAACTGGTCTTTGGACTCTTTGCAGATATCCAAGGTAATTAGTCTTTGCAAAGACTATTAAAAAGCCCTTGAGTACATTGCAAAACCTTGTGATCTTAATACCAAGGCAGCCTTACCTAGTGCTTAAGAGAAACGGGGGATACAACGGCAAGTAGCTATACTACCTAGGTAGGCAGTCGACATCAATCTGGCTAAAATCTCCATACAAAACAGGGTCCCTTCTATGTACCGTGCCTCACCACTATACTAACTGCGAAACTGATTTTGAATGGTCATGTACATCCTCACAGTCACCGGAAGCTAAAGAACAGGGATTCAAACTGTACACAACTTTGCAAGTGGACTAAGATCTGAGCGGTTGTGCTGAGAAAACAGAGCTCGAGGGTGGACAAGTCACGTGAACCCTTTGAGCGACCTCCACTGATCAACTCACACATTTACAGGTTAGCCACAGGTATGAATAGCTAAGATTCTGGCTGGGGATGTGGAACTTCCCTCCTCGACCTTGCCTACCTAGGTATACCACCTACTTTGAAATAGAATCGATTCCGATCTCCAGTACGCCCCTACAGGCTGCCCAGACGGGGTGGCTTCTACGGTTGCATCCACGAGTGGAAATCGTGGTCGACACCTTTTCAGCTCAGATTCGACGCGGCCGGGGCTATATATAGTACGCGGCGGGCATCATGTGCGGTTGCTATTTCCTTGACGACGTCGACATCCTCGAGAAGCCTGGACACCTTATCGTTCCATGGACTTCCCAATCGGAACGCAACAGGAAAACCTGGCGGCCCGAGTGCAAGGAGAATCAGTGCTCATCAGAGTCTAGATTATCAGCCAGAAATAATCTGACAGTCACTTTGACGTACAGGGCTTTCTGGGTCTGCGCTTTACCCATCTTTTGTGTGATGGGAGAGACGGAAATACGGAGACGAATGGAAGAACTCTACACCGAATACATAAAGTCGAGGACGAGCAGATAGAAACAACAACACCCGTGGATATCACTCCAGTTATTCAAGACCTTCGGACTGCGGATCTCGAAAGCAATATCATACACTTGGCTTCAGGTTGTAGCCATCTCGCGTCCGACGGAACAGCAACAGCAAAGTGAAGGCGGAGGCCGTAGATATGACGGACGAGCTTGAGATCTTGAACGACAAACTGGGGTGATAGGTTGGCTCATACGTCAGCATGTCTAACGGTCGGAGGTCCTTCGGCTCCGTCCGCCTTGGAAGCCGCTGTCCGGTAGCCTTGCAGATGGACAGGCAACATCAAATGCTCAGGCCTCTCAGCGCAATGCCGGACTCGCCCTGCGAAACGTATCAGAATCCGCCTGACGCTGCCCACTTAGGTACCGATGATATTGCCTCCCGCGACTGGCCGGGCTGCAACGCCTATTACGAGATGTCCCCGCCTAACCGCACACCTTCCGGCCCGGCTGCTCAAAAGCATAGGAAAATTTGGCCGGCCGAGACCGATTTCCTCCCAGCCCTCGCAGCACCACACCCACGACACGACATCCCGTGAAAATGGAGCACGGTAGTGAGGTGAAAACTCTTCGACGCGTGAAGGATCTTTTCTGCGAGCTGAAGTCTTGCCGGAGCCGCCACTGCCTCGAGGCGACGTTCTCCGGCCGCAATCTCGCCGGTATCACGATGCCCAGCCTCACACAGCGTCTTTTAAGGTTTACAAGCCCCTCCCCCTCCTCGGTGATCCTTCGGCCGTCCCGGTTGGTGCCTTGTGGCACGTAGCAGCCCAGCAATGTGACAGGTCATCCTTCTCGGGCGCGAGAGGCTGAGCGAGTCGTAGACGGGGAGGCCGCCTGAGCAACCCAGAGGCCTCGTGGACAATCTGTGAAGCGAGGCGAGAGCAAGTCGGATACCGTTTATATAAATATTACAGAATCACCTACTATACCTAGCAAGCCCAGAAGGAACCCTCGTCACGGGACGAACCGAAAGCTCATGTCAGACCCGACGACGAGGTTTCCTCGCTTGGCGGGCGCCGTTGACAGTGCCGGCACCCGAAGAAGCCTGGCTCCGAAGGCGACGACGACAGGGCGAAGGGGGGGGGGGGAACCGGGACATTTGTTTTCCACGAATTTGAACGGTGTCCACTTGGTGGAGACCGCGTGCTCGGCCCTCTCTGACCGTCCTGGGCGTCGCAATCGCGGCTGGCGCTCCATCGTGATAATTCGAGCCTGCAGCCCAGCCCAGACACGCATGCGAGGGTGACAGTCGGTCGAAGGGGCACCAGTGCGACGTAAGCTTCGGGTAAGGGCACCTCAAGTCCTGAAGGTGCTCGAGAATGCTGAGGCTGGACAAGGCGTAGCAGCCCAAGAGTTGTTACGTTCCAATCTCAACTCGGCCGCTTTGCGAAGCTGTCCACATCCCCTTGGATGGACTATTGTCGCTTGGGCCGTTGAGATAGCAGATCAACCAAAGCCACAAGACTCTCACGGGGACATGTGGAATCCAGATTGTGCCTTACCCGACGCTCTTTTGTGAGAACCCCACTGGGGAACGCGATCTGATATGCGACGTTGAACAAACTGACAGAGTACATGCCAGGCCAGCTCAGCCTACCACCGCATTGGCGCCTTCAGAAAGGCTGACATGCATTGTTTAGATGAATGTAGTAGGCAGGAGTGGTTCCTGTCGTCGTACAGACCAGACAGGACGGCAGGCCTCATACGCAAGAGTTCCACGGCCGCGCGTGTGTGACTCGGATTGTGTCCGGGGGCTGGCTGCAACGGTGTCGCGGCGCCGCCGGGTCCCCTGTGATAGAAAAGAATGGAACGCGGGAGGGAAGGGACAAAAAAGGCGAAGCGACGAGCCTATCGTGAGCCACCCGTCCCTCGACCCGCTTGCCAGATCAGTCAGACCCACGCCAGGTGACCAATTTCCAGAAACCCCTGCCTCGCGAACAACAGATTGGTCACCTCCGGGGCAGATCGACACGGTATCCTGCACCGGCGTGTGTCAGGCAGAAGACTGCTCACCGACGATCCCTCGACATCGACTTCTTGCACAGTATCTGAAATAAGCCTAGACATCTGCATCGAGATGGAGCGCCGTGAGGCACCCGCAAGGGCGCGGAGCAGTGAGGAGTGGAGATACTTTAACATACACCGTCGCAGCAATAACCGAGGAGGACTTGGGGGACGAGGACGAGGACGAGGACGACGACGACGACGACGGAGGGCAAGAAGCAGCAACAGACCCTGAAAATGAGCAAGGTCGCTACACCGTGAGGCGAGATGAAGCGGCAAGCACCGGCTTTGTTGAATCTCCAGCATCTGCTTTGCGCCTGCAGCGAAATTGGAAGAAACAACTACAGACACATGACGTCCAACAGTGGCAGCACGAGGCGGACCCGAGCCGGGGTCTCGACTTGAGAAGAATGACGAGCGTCGACAAGCAAGCCAGCCACGCAAACACGCCGCCTGGTATGGCCCTCAGGCTGATCCGTGGACGGTGGCCGACTGGCCGCTACCGCGCTTCAGGATTACTACCTGTGTAACAAGCACTGGGCGGATTACTCGAGCAATGAGCTTTCGACAGTAAGCACGAGAAGACGAGCCTGCTGCTCCAGCTTTCCTCGGGTGGCCTGGGTAGCTAGGACGAGCCTCAGCCTTGGGGCCCTTGAGCCAATGGAACTCGGGCTGTGAGTATGGTGGTCACTTTGCGTGTTACCGTCAGCGTCTGGCGCCCCTGTCAGCCTGTCAGCCCCAAGCGGCGTCGAAGTTGACGGCACGACGGGAGGCCGGGCGGCAGGGAAGCAAACGCGCCGATCATGACATAAAGGTGACCTGAAGAGAGACCTCGTTGGTCGCAGGTGCGTCAGAAGACCTGGCGGCCAGAGCTAGGACTCCGGCCCTCTCGACCAAGGACAAGCGTTCCAGTGGGAGACAGGAAACACCTTGAACGGCCCCGCCAAGTTGCGATTCAGCCCGACGAACAGGCAAGGCTGAACGAAAGCCAAGTCTCAAGATGTCGACATGATGACGATTTGGGATTGGAGTGTCGGGCGGGAATCAATCACGTGGAAAATCCCAAGTGCCGGCGCTGGAGCTCCCATCAGCTGGGTTCCTTGCCGGTCGCATTGCTTGCATTGTATGGGTGATGTCATGCTGCGGAGGCCGGGGTTGTGAGTTTGAAACAACGGAACAAGGCGAAGCCCGGTTTGCACGGCAGCGTGCACCGCCTGATGGCGACTACATAGTATTGCGTGCAAAGTGACGGGCGTCTCGGCGGAGTGTATAGGTCGTGATTCGGTATGGGGACATCGCTGCGATTTCAAAAGAAGAGAGCCAGAGTCATCACGATGCGTCGATGGTCTGCCAAAACATATGTTAGCTGTCCTGGCAGAAGAACGAGACGCAAGGGAGGCGGAAATTTGGAGGGTGGGAACGTTAGCGGTCGGGGAGGGGTCGTCTGGCAGCGTTTTGCAGTCGGGCGGCCTGGACGGGGGGCCTCGCAGATGAGGGCAATGATGATGGGCGGCAGTAGAGGTGACGATCTTTGCGCAAGAACAAAACACACGCTTAGTGCCGGTACTGTGTACCAGGTACGAGCACTGTGCACTGTCCAATGCGCGGCGCGGGTGGCTCGTCAGTCTTGCCTGGCTCATCTATTCCACTTCTAGGCAAAGATGGACATCTGAACATGGGCATCTTCAGAACAGTGGATAAAGGACCACCACCGGCCATCCCTGGCACCCCCTGGCACCCCTGCCGCCCAGGCACCAGGCCACTACAAGCCAACCAGTGCCAGTGTCAGTGCAGTCTGTCGGTGCAAGTGCCCGCGCAAGGCGTGGCAGGTTGCAGGTCGCAGGCTGCGGACGACCCTGCAGCAAGAGTCAAGCCCGCAGCGGCCAGTCGGCGGTGCAGTGTCGTGCCAATCAACCCGCGCCGTTGGCGAGCACGACGACAGCCGGTGCAAGGGCCGACGAGGTGGACGAGCCTGAACGAGGCAAACGAGGGCCGATCAGTCCTTCCTGCCCGCACCGAGCAGCACATCACACCCACATTCCACCTTCTTTTATTTCATGATGATCTTGATCGTGGAACGACGGGTGTCTCTTCTTTCCCGTCGGTGTCCCGTCGCTGCGTCTTCCCCCCCCCCTCGTTCCCTCTTATTTGTCCTTTTGTCCTTTTGTCCTCTCGTCCGTCGTCCGACAGATGGGCCTGCTGGACTGGGGCACCGTCAAGTATGAGCATCGTTTACCCCAGGAGATTCCGCACTACACCTGCAAAGAGCAGCTCACCAAGGGATAGCCCGGGGACCGGTGAATGATGATCTGGGAGATCAGACGGGAAAGTTCGAGGACCGTCCAAAAATTAGGATCGGCTAGCCTCGAAATTGACAAGGCGGGCAGGCCAAGTCCTGCCACTCCAGCCATTGGTCCGTACAGGTATGTACAGTACAAAAGTACTTGTACAAGCAAATAGTGCTGTACCCGCCAATCAGTCAGTCCAACGTCCCCGGGCCGGTTGCAGGATTGCAGGATTGCAATGCAGGTAGGTAGCAGGAAGCGAGCGGTGGTAGGGACGGTGACGATCCCTTCGGGCCTTTCTACTAGTAGTACGACATGTGCCATCCAGGGACAAGGGGACAGTAATTGATTCCGGTAAGTTTCCAGCTTTCGGGAGAGGAATGCGCTTGCCACTTCTCATTCGCCTAGTGTGAGGTGCTGGACAGTGCAACCGCAACCAAGCCAGGCCAAGCGTGCCATGCCCGCATGCCCGATCTGGGAGATACCCGGCCTTTCTTGGGGGAGAGACCAAATCTTGCGGATCCGGTCAAGTAACAGAATCAAGAAAAATTCGATGCATCACAGTCCAATCTGAAAAAGTAGCCGAATCGTTGACGCAAGGAGAATCTGACAACCACGCTATTCCTCTGTGCGAACCACGCGACGAACAACAAAGCGCCACAGCCCTCGCCAATTTTGTACTTGTACACAGTCCGTGGAACTTGCGCCGACACCCTGGTTTTGCTGCGTGACCACGTCCACAAAGTTCTATCGTACGACGTATGGAACGTACCGTTACACAGTACTGTACATTCAAGTCGGTTACTGCCCTGTACCAAAGTAGTGAGGAGGCCTGGCTTGTCCTTGCATCTCTCTCTGCCGGTGCTCGCATGCCGGCCATGCCTCCTGCATCCGCCTGCCCATGACGAACGTGCAAGCATGATGACAACCGTGTCGCGACTGGCGCCGCTTTTCTACCACAAACAGCTGCTGATCGGCCACTCCCACTCTCCCTCTCCCACTTTCTCTGACGGCTCCGAGTGTCCGCAGGCCCGGCAATTAGAAGATCCAGCGAACGACGCAGAAGAAGAAGAAATGCAAGAAGCAGAACAAAAACGAAAGAGGAGACGATCGCAATGGTGACAAGGGTGGTCAGGAGATAATCTGCCCCCCGTCCCCTCCCTTCGCCCAAGGTCAGAGGCACAACACGTGGAAAGACGGGGCACCAGCGCCCACCGCATCGTATCGTATGCCTCACATATACTATGTATCCATCCTGCCCTCGTCGTTGTCATCGTCATCATCATCATCATCATCATCATCATCGCCCGGCGACTCAAACCGCGGCACGGGACGGTTCCAAGGCCACTCCGCCTCAGGACCCTTGGGCCTGTCGCCCACAGCCCATGACCCACGGCTCAAGTTCCCTCCTACGATGACCACAGTAATGAGGCCCCTCCACCAGGCCCTCTTACGGATTTCTCACGTGTTCTGAGCGCCCTCAAACAGAGACTCCGTTATGCGTCCATCTAAAAATGGGGTCGGCCCAAGGGCTTTTCAAAACTCTGCCCGACGATCACGAGGATCACTGACTGAATCGGCGTGTCGATTTCCTTCTCGACTGCTCGTGTCGCGACGCTTTCCCTTGTCGCCGGGCCCTGTAAGGCCTGGTCAGAGGTGTTTGCTGCACGGCTTGACGGGATACCCACCCCGTCGCCGTTGCCCGTCACGCCGGTGACCCCACGTCCCCAATCCACCCCCCCCAGTTCTGGCGGTGACCGACGACAACAGCGACGATCATCGCCGTGGCCAAGACTCCAATGACCGCGAGGAGGAGGCAGGTTCGCTAGCTGGCAGCAAGGTCGGCCGCGCAGGGTTGATGCGAAGATATTGTCCAAGTACATACATACGGTAGTACTGTACACCGTACATCGTAATAAATCGCACCGATAATGAGGCCAGCAATTCTACATAGCAGTACTTTACGTCAGGTCCTGCATATCATACCCATCAAAAACATAAACATCAACAGAGAGAACCGACAGAAGATGCCGCTACAGGCGTATGCGAGTACCTCGTACCATGTAGACGCCGGGATGGTGCGGCTGTCCAAGGCGTACCTTTCAGGCCGTAACGATGTACTGCCCAGTAGATCCCCGGATTTCCAAGGAGGGGACGTCAGTAGTGCGGTACACAAAAGTACCAAGCACTCTCTGGCACTCTGGCACTCTGGCACTCGTGAGGCTGACAGGGTTCACCCAAGGCGCGAGGTGACGTAGTCCGGCGGATGGACCCTGGGCCCTTCACCAAAAGTTGGCAGGCACTGACGGCTTCCACGAGTTGCACGGACAGGACGCTGCAGGGGATTGGCCGTCTGCACCGTGTCACCTGCGCCCCTCAGACTGCCAGTACCACTTTCAGTAACGGCTGAGGCACCACTGGGTGCCGCTGACCAGGCCTGTTGCACCTGGGAGCCCCCATGTTCTCGCCCACGGTACCGCGGTGCTGTAGATACTGTGCTGTGTACCCTGCAGGCTTATGCAGTACTGCGCAGTCTGTACTGTAGCGGTACGAATGCACCGGGTACGGCATAGGCAGAGAGCCACGGAGAAAGAGCACTTGAGCCTCTTGAGTCCCCAATCCTCACCCTTCCAGCCCAACCATTCGCTTCTTTTTTATTTTCCACTACTCGTCCTGCGCGCATCCCAACCTTGGAACATTTGAAATGATACTGCGCCCGGTTGTGTCCTCACCCCCCCACTCACTTCACCACCTTCAATTCCAAAACTCCACCGCTGCACGCACCGCAAATTCCAAGCCGACGATTATTCCCTTCTTTTCTTATTTTCCCCTCCCACCGTTAATTTGATCAACTGGCTGGGGCTTTTCCTTTTTTTTACTTCTGCATTTCGCCTACCTTTTTCTTCCCTTTTTTCCCACTACCACGACCAACTTCACCCCATTCGGATTCCACGGCAGTGACTTGGTGGGCAGCTGCTCATTTGGATATAGCCTCATCCAGCAGACAAGGGAAAATAAACACCCCCGGTCAAATCCAACCTGCGAATTTAATAGTTCATCATTGTTGCTGCGCCCCTCCTCCCCCTCGGGAATCTGGACCACAAGTGGCATCAGCGGCAAAGACGAGGCGAAGAGCAGCCCGCAGGAGGAAGAAGAAGGAAGACTGCTCGTGCGCTGGATACCAGGTCGTCAACTGGCGGTTGCCGCTTTGTGTCCTTGATTGTCACGCTCGCAGAAACTGGGCCCACTCCACCTTTTCATATCGCGCCGTTGCTCGCCCAGAATCCGAGACCACGACTCAGGCACCACGCATACGACCTCGGGACCACACAGCCGCCCAGAGACTAGAGCCCCATTCTTTTTCGACTCGAAACCTCCCCCATACCTCACCATTTCCTGCATTCCTGTCAGTCACCAAAAGCAGTCATCTTCCGGCTGCCTTACGATCCGACCCAAAACGCCTCAAAACAACACCACCTCCCACCCACATTCCTACATGCACCAAAACCCTCCGACAGCCGACGAAGAACACTCTTCGAACACACCTCCCAAAATGGACGAGGTACCACAACCGACCCAACACGACGAGTTCCCCCGCCAGATGCCCGAAATGGCTCGTTCTGACTCCTCCTCCGCCTCATCTGTCGGCGACGCATCCACCCCGCAAATCGTCGCGCCCGTCCCCGTACGCCCCCGTCTCCCCAGTCGGAAAAGCAGCGGTACAATCATAGTGCCCCGAGATTCAGTCGATGCCATAGAGCCAGCTGAGACGAGGTTAGATCCCGGTGACGTTCGCGCTATGAGTCCCCGACGGACCAGCGAGGATCTCGAGAATCTCGGCCGCGAGGCAAGAGACGAGTTACGGAGGTGAGTCAAGACTTCCCCGATATTCACCAACCGTGCCCCGACCTCTCATGATACGACACCGAACCTTAAATTCGGGCTTGCACAATGGGAATCATAGGCTAATGGGCCCTTTTTGCCAAAACAGACACGCGAAAGCCCTGCAGGAGTCACTCGTCGCAATATTCAACCGCATAGAGGCCGTCAAGGAGGAGCACGACAAACTCGACAGCAATAACAAGTTCCTACAAAAGTACATTGGCGATCTCATGAGCACGAGCAAGATCACCGCCACATCATCAAGCCGAGGCAAGAAATGAAATTGCGGCAAAATATCATCACCGTTCTCTTCTCGTGGCGAGTCAAGGCTGCGCAGCAGCAGCTCAGCGGAAGATTTTGGAGGCCCGACAATAGCCACCTGCCGGAGAGAAGAAAAAAAGGGGGCAAGCAGCTGTGGTTGTGGGGCGGAGCTGCGGTGGACCCTCGGAACCTTTCCAGATGACCATCACCGGCTACGTCATGACGGCTACGAGTTCTGAACGACGGCCTGCGGTCGCTTACTACATCTTACGGCATAGGAGTGAGTGGTTCCACGACCTGCCCTTGCCACTGGAGATCTCGACGGCACTGGGTTATGTCATTACTCGGATTGGACGTATCCAGCGTAATCAGCGTCGGCTGCTCAGCACACCGCTCCCTGGAGGATGAGGGAAGAATTCACACAGACGGGGTAACCCGCAAACACGGAAAGACGGCAATTCTCTAAATGGACGCCGCAAAACAGCCATACCTGCGGCTCCTTGACACAACACAAAACAAATTTCCAATACGACCACCACTTACTACGTGCTACCGACAATGGAGGGACGGGACGCCCGGGAGGCTGAGTGTGATGGTCGAGACGACACCACACAACATTTCACACAATTTTCATCATGCGGCGGCGCAACACGGGGGAAAACTTGCGAGGTTACCATACCACTTCTTCAATACCAAACATATCAAGCCGCCTTGGTTCATCACCGCCTGGCGGCCTTATTCGTTTCTTCAGTCACGGCTGACAGCATATTTCGAACGGGTTTTAAGCAGCATTCAGCAAGAGGGGTTCAACATGCATTTACAGGGCAGGGGCTGGTTTAGCGTCGTGTCCTCGGCGTTGGAGTGATATTTGTTTTTCTTGGTGTCAGTCATACCGGCGTCTAATGACATATCACTGTTGTACTGTACTTGTATATAGGCTTGAAGCTCGAGGAGGAACAGGGTGTGAGCAGCGCCGGCGCCACCGAACGAGAGGAGTATCGTGACTTTCTGTCACCAGCATGAGATTCGGAAAATTAGATACCAGGCCCACGATGAATCAAAATCAGCCTCGATTTCCGAGGCTCGGCTTTTTCAATCCCCCCAAGACTTGTACTCCCTGGTGTCTGTGTCAAGACATTCGTACCGGCGTTTCGTCCAAACCTGGCTTGACTCGATGATGTCCGATGTCATCGATCACTGCGCTGGTTGGGGGGAGGGGGAAGTGGGAAGCAGGAGCACAAGTGTGCTATTTCTGTCTTTTGGGTGTCAGATAGGCTCAGCTGTCAAGCTCCGAAATCCCGGGTCAAGCTGCCAGCGTGTGTGTGTGTGTGTGCAAACCACCATGCCGGTACTTTGCGCCATCGGATGGCGCCTCCTCGGCCGACAGCAAGGGGGAATATACCAGACAACCGTTATTTCACCTTGCAATTCTGTTCGCTCCCGCAGTCGACGAAGATGAAATCCCATTCGGCTTATGGGCCACAACAGCGGTCGCCACGGACCGCCTCTTCCATCGAGTCGTCGTCGTCAGCCACTGACGTCAAGTCAAGAGACACCTGGGCTGTCAACGAGGGGGAAAGGTGGGGGCAGGGAGCCAAGGGAATTCTAAATAAAAATAAAAATAAAATAGGAACGCATACAGCCTACAGGAGGCCCATATTACAAACTCGCATAGTTTGCAGATGGCAATTCTGTGTTTTGTGTTGTTCGCCCAGCGACCGCGACAAAGGGATCAGGCTACTCCGAGTCAGGATCTTACAAGGTCTTGGGGACTTTCCCTGACGTCCCCTTGGGGGTGATCATGCTATTTCCACGCGTGTGTGCGTGTGTGTAGGTGTCAGTCTTGTTGTCTCTTTTTTAAGATTCCCAACCCCGTTTGTCCAACGAACTGTAGTTCGGTCAAAGCTCACACGGCCACGACGACGGAGCACTACCTCGTTTGCAGGTAGCTTACAAATCCTCCTCATGGGGGCCCTCTTTCCTATTTATTCTCTGTGTGGTCTCAACTTCTTAAACTCGTGCGCACTGATAAGCCTTGTTTTCCCCAGCAAAGACGGAGCCTCATAAGTCACCCGCAACGCCCGCCTGCTTGCTGCCTGCCTGCCTGCCTGCCTGCCTGCCTGCCGGGCCCTCCTCCTCCAACCTTGGCCCCCCCAAAAAAAGGCCGGAAATCCCTTCCTGGGCAGCCCGGGTTTTCCTCTGTTGGAAAGAAACATCCATGGATGGTTTGTGCCGACAAAGCTCCCATGCGTCATTTCGCCGAACCTTGTGCGTAGCAGCAGCAGCGCCAGGAGCAAGCAGGAGGACCAGCTCGCGTGACCACCATGCGGGGAGAGGAGGAGGTTTGGGGGGGGGGGGGCCCGCAGATCGAGGCAGATCTCATTGTATGATAGGAGGTGATAACTTGGCTTCGTCGTGTTTCGATGCTTGCATTCTCCGCCAGGCAAAGGGGGGATCAGGAAAGCCTGAGCGGCCTTCTTGGGGAGGTGGCCTTTGGGCTGGGTGGGCAAACCGCAGGATCCCAGTACGTGATGTTTGTGTGTGTACTGTCTGTGTGTGTGTGTGTGTGTGTGTGGTTGTGTGTGTGTGGGTGTGTGTGTGTGGGTGTGGCCCTGGGATCAAGGTTCGAAAGAGTTGTGCCGTTGCTGCACCCGCCAAGCAACGTTCTCTGGCGCTGTGGCGGGCGGCCCGACACGTTCTTTTTTCCCCCAGGGGCTAAGTTCTTTCAGGGTCCATATACGGAGGTACTGGGCGGGGGGTACATTTTGGGGGTGGTGTTGGAGCTGACGTCCTCAGCCTTGTGTAGAGCACGCAGCGCTGCCCAAACCGCCGGTGGATCGAACAACACATCGACGCGCGAAGAGAAAGAACAGCCACTGAGCATGACAAGATGTCGCTCGGTACAGACGCAGAGACTGTCTGCCATGGACAAGCAGACAGATAGACAGACATGACATCACATGTCGGGGACACACATCTGTGCGATCCAAAAACAACCACAAGGCAAACCTCGGCTGCGTTGAGATATCAGACGTCTGGCAACCTTGTGCTTCCCGGGAAATCCGGGGCATCCGGGGCATCCTACAGAGTACATACCTGCATGACAGGATAGGCACGGTAGATGCCAGCGCCCTCGCGCTTGTCATGCTTGGGGATTTTGGCGCCGATGGAACAAGGGTTGCGCGCGCATCGACGACGGGCCTCACGTCTTGCCCCTCTCGGCGACATTTAGACTTTGCTCCGACCGTAGAGGTTGCACCTCGTGCGCTTCGATCGAAAGCCAAAAAAAAGTGTCCCAGTCCGCACCTTACGTGGAATCGCCCGCGTCTGATTGGACTGGCAGTATCGGGACTTGCGACCCCAGCTTGAGGTCTGTCTCCCTTCGTTACTCGCGCCTTCATCCGTTGAGCCGAAAGCATGTCTGGAAGTGATGGATCGACCCAAACAAATCCAATTCAGCATGACGCAGTACCTCGTCAGGAATGATGCTGGGAAACGCCTCGCATGGCGATGGATCATGCCCGCTCGGACGCGCTTACTGTGAGCGGGTGCGCCCCAGCGTGGTGCACTGTATGACAGCCACGGCTGGCTGTATTGGCTGTGCGGCTCAGACCGATCGTGACGACCGCAGCCGGAAGCGTATTCGTTGACAGCCAACTACGGTAGCCGGACTCCGAGTGTGCCAGTATGGCACTGCATGTGCGGTGGTGTAGAAGGCACGACGGGTAGGGTGGCAAGAGCAAGGGCTTTTCGTCAGCGTTTGGTCCAGAGGAGAGATCTCTTCCAACAACAACGACGACGTTACAACAGCAATACGATCCGCTTCACCGCACTTGTCACCGCACTGCACCATCCATCCCGCCTCCGGCTGTTGGGAGGGACGGCCCGCACTGGCACTGGCACCTCGGTACCGTACTAGCAGAACTAGGAAGTTATTATTAGTAGGATGGCCATTTGCATTGGCGCCTTGTGCCCCAGGTGGGATCCGTGGTTGGGGCGCCGGATTAACGGAATTACCGCGCTCCAGGAGCTTCAACGTCCCTCGTCACGGACGCGCGCGCTTCCTCCGTCATGACCACTTCTGTGGAGTGCTTCCAGTCTACACCCGCCACTCAGCCCTAAGGGCCATTACTCCGAAACTCCAAGTCGTCACTGGCAGAGTTTGCTGCTTCTTCTTTGTACCACCCGTTTGCGGCGTGTCCGGATTTACGGTGGCGGGGTCGACTCATGCTCCCCTGCGTCGACCGGGACACTCGCGTCACGCCCAGCAGCAGGGCGAAAACGGCCATCCGGACCTACGGACCTCCCGGACCACTCCGTACCTACGTTAGACAGTCCCAGCGTTACACGCCTCCCGTGACCCTGTGGTCTTCGGCCCGGAAATCTACCGCCTGCCGGGCCCGGTCGTCCCGGACATGGAGAAGAACCCGAAGGCCTGCGAGCCGTGCCGGAGGCGCAAGGTCCGCTGTGACGGGCACACACCATGCAACCGCTGCGAGAAGAAGCCCGCAGACTGCGTCTACCGCCTCCGTACTCGTGTCAGGAAGAGCGGTGCTGCCCGCGCTGCCGCCGCCGCCGCCGGGAAGTCGGCACCGCCTGGCGGGCCCCGAGCCGCGCAGAACGCCCTTCCGGACCCTATAGACCCGGCGCTCTCCCCGGCCGGTTTCAACAGGCGGATCCCGGAGGACGGAGGGGCCAAGTCGGATTCTGTATACAGCACTCTGTATCAGAGCGTGGCGGCTGCCCATGATAACAACAACGGCAGAGAGTGGACCGAGAACTCCCGCCTCTTCTATGGCCCTGCGTCCCAGTTCGCCTTCCTCCAGCAGGTCCACCGAGGCATCATCTCATCGTCTGCATCGCAAGGCCAGCCATACCGCGAAGTGCAAGAGGGCGGTGCAGGCCTGGACCTTTTCCTCCAGCGGAGCTTCTTTTTCGGAACGGCCTCCCGCGTTGACACCAGCTCTTTCCTCCGCCCGGCGAGCTCCATGTTTCCAGAGGTTCCCTTTGGGCAAGCCAAGGTCTTTATGGAGGCATTCAAAGGATGGTGTTCTCAGATCCTTCCCTTCTTCACCAATGAGGAGTTGGACAAGATGCTGCTCAACCTGTACGCCGGCGGGGACCAAAACCAGGGCAGACCTACACAAATGAGAGCGCTCACGCTGGCCGTCTTGGCCGTTGGTGCTCTGGCCACGCCACAGACCGATGTTGCAGAGATGCTCCTGCAGCGGTCCAAGTATGAGGTCGTCCTGTTCGACGATACCGTCAGTCTCCAGATGATCCAATATTCCTTGCTCGTGGCGGATTACCAGACAGGTATGGGCAGGCCAAACCTGGTGTACCTATCCCTCGGCACTGCGTGTAGAAAAGCCTTTGCGCTAGGACTACATCGAGAGTCGGCCAACTCTCTTTGCCGGCCAGAGGACGTACAGAAGATCCGAACGACACTTTGGTGTTTGTATTCGTTGGAGAACTGGTACTCCATGACGGTGGGCAGGGAGAGCTCGCTCAAGATGGCGGACATCTCGTCGCCTTTCCCAGAAAACCAGCCGCTTGTCGTCAGTATGAGTCAGCTCGCGCACATCGCAGAGTGCATGGCAAAGACCATATACACGCAAAGATACGACTCCCTCCGGAGGCTGTACACGGCGGCCGAGGCGATCCACGCGCAGCTCCGCGACTTTGCGGCAAAGAACGGCATCGGCTCCGCCAACGAAGGCTACGGTGGGATCTCCCAGAACCCGGCGTCGCTGATCGTGCACAACCTCTACTACCACACCATACTGCTTGCCTATCGCCCCTTTCTCGTTGCTGACCACGCTCTGAGTGCGGGACCCGATGGGAAGGGCGCTGAAGGAGGGCACAGTCCCAGCGCCATGTGGCTGAGGCACGCCTGTCGGACGGCCATCGACTCGGCGCAGGACTGCATCATGTACGCGCATTCCCAGATTCGGAAACACGAAGAGTGCAGAACGTCGCGATACAATGGCTACTTCTTCGAATCGAGCGCTGCCGTCTTGTTCTTTGACATCCTGCGGCACCCCAACAAGTATCCGTACAATGTCGAGTACATCAACATGGCGCTGGAGGCGCTGGACATGATGATCAACGACGAGCCGGTGACCAATGCTCGCAAGTCGATCCGGCAGATCCTCCGCGTCGTCGAGGACACGATATCTAGAAAGGGAGTGGGCCCGACGGCGACGCCGGGTGTTTTGGCCCTCACGGATCCAGCGCTCCAGCCGGCGCCGAACCCATCGCTGCCGTCGCCGGCCTCGTTTCTGGGTCAGGATCAGCAGGCGGGGACGGCCTTTAACAACGTCCATTTCCCCTCGAACAGCAACGCGCCCGAGCAGCCGCAGCAGCAGCAGCAGCAGCAGCAGCAGCTCATCTACTTCCCCGACCTCGGCGGCGGTGACGCTGCCGCGGGCAACCAGCTGTCGACGCATGGACTGGCGGACAATGCGGAGGCGGGCGGCGAGTGGCTCGATCCGCTGTCGCATTTCCACTATGATGTCCTCGCGACGGACTTGTACTCGTTCTTCCCGCTGAACATGACGCCGCCCTCTGCCACGGGCACCGAGGCTCGGGCACAAGGGGACGAAGCGGCACCCATGGGTTGAGGTTATGGACAGGCGGATGCTTTGAATTGCGTCTTGAGTCGCCTGTTGATCCCGCGTGGTTTGAGCATTGCAGCAGCTCCGAGAGGGCTTGGGTACGTTGTTGGTGTTGCAGGAGTTGAGACGGCAGAGAGGGAGATTCGTAGGTGTCATCGAAGTCCTCGAGACCTTTGGTAAGAGCTGGTTCTTCTTGGCCTTGGTCGTGTTGGGATGGAAAGGAAGATCAACTGTGATCAGCTCGCTCCCTGTCCGACCTGAGACAGCTTGACCAAGCCCACAAGACCTTCACTTTCACTGGACGGCAGCTAGCAACCCACCACACCATGTCAAGGATGACATGTTTCTTCTTGTTGCTCGGCAGGCTGTGGTAGGAAGCGTAGGGACTAAAAGGTCACGTGGCCACCCTTGGGCATTCACTCGCCTACTCGCTGTATTCACAGCTTCCCACGGGCATAAATAGCCAGGCCTGCAGGCTTTGGATTAAACTTTCTCTGCTTTCGTCCCTCAGACCACCCACTTTACGGGCGCACTGTTTTCTGGTCTCCAGTACGCCCCGCCATTCACGCAGCGCGTCTGCTTCCCTCTGCAGACGGTCTGTTTCTACCTTGACTTTTCTTCTCCTGCCCAGCCGTCAGGTCTTTCGTCATCTCTTGCTACCGCGCCGCATTTGAGACGGACCTACCGACCATCCTGTCGCCACCGACTCGGGCACACAAGCCTCACACGTTCATCACCTCGACTCCACTCTTGGGTTCGCTTCAGCCTAGACCGACACCCATCTCATTACCCCCCTCCCCCCCCCAGAAAAGCATCAAACCGAGATTTTCCAACCTGTTGTCAAGATGGGTCGCTGGGGTCAACGTGAGTCGCCCTGTTCATCTTGCATGTTTTGATTCCACGCGCTGAGACGGCTAACAAAAATTCGGCAGGCCTTCTGGATCACGACGAATTCCTCGGCCTCGTCGTAAGGGCTGGTCAGGAGGTAGCCACAGGCGACAAGCTGGAATGCGCCGTCGTGGTCAGTTGCGTCGTTGAAGGTCCCCCTGAGGCCGTCATGTACTTCTACTATCAGATGTTCGAGGACGAGTTCAGGGTCCTAAAGGCCGCATCCCGCAGGCTCATGGAGGCTGAGTTGGGGGTTCCGCTGCCACAGATCGAAGTCGACATTCCCCTGAGATAGGCCGAACTCGGCATGCGCCACCACGCCGGTGCTGGCATACAGAAGTTCATAGCTACCCACGGCGTGGAAAACACCATGACTGAGTTCGACCGCTGCCGACGCCAGCACCGGACCAGTGCCAAGGCACATGACGAGGCTGTGCTCGCTCGCGTGCGCCAGAAACTCGATGCCGGCCTCGGGGACCAGCTCTTTGAGTCGTACCGTGAGCGAGAGAAGCAAAATACCCATTCACCGGAAGATGGAAGTGACGACATGTACGCCCTCGTCGCGCTTGCCGTCGTGATGATCATGTGCGGCGCTCGCATCAAGGACGAAGACATCGCGTTCCTCCGCCAGGTCGTGGTACCCAGCCTGGACTGTCGCGAGGGCTACTCTGCCCCCACCGCCGACAAGCGCTTCCGCGGCCCCGGCAAGCGACAGTTTCTCGCCGCACTCGACAATTACAAGCCCGGCACCCTCCGCTTCTTCAAGGACAAGAGCTGCCATGCCTGTGGCAAGACCAACAGCGACATCAAGGCCGAGGGAAAAGAGCTCATGAAGTGGGGAGCTTGCAAGAATGAACACAATGAGGCGTGGTTCTGCGATAGGGGCTGCCAGAAGGGCTACTGGCGCACCCACAAGCGCAGCTGCGGATCTCCTGCCAACGCCAACGGCCTCGGACGCCTTGGGTGGTTCACCACTTACGCGAAGGGCCGCAGCTTTATCCTTGGGGTCGAGAGAGTAGTCAACGTGTGAGGGCCTGCCGATGGATACCTAACTTGTTTGTCCAGATTTCGGCAGTGGTGAAGCGGAGACGAACCATGTTCGGTCAATGGAGCTGGGTTACATGAGCCTGGGGATATCCGCCTGGCGATAGCACGGTGACTGCGCTATTCAACGCCTCAGATATTCATCAAGTAGGCAAAGTACTCTGTGCGCGTATCAAGAGTCGTGTCTGCCTGTAATCTCTACACTTGCTGCCCCTTGTCACCCTTTTGTGGAAACAGCCCGCTCACAGCATTGCAGTCATCGCTGCCAGTGACGCAACCAGCGCCCACGGCGACGCCGAGGCCCGAATAGCCCGCTCCATCCTTTATCGTCACTGCTGCTATCCTTCTCTATGTCCTTGTCCCCATCCTCTTCCCTGTCCGCGCTCGTTACAGTTCGTGATGCCACCTCGGTGGCCCATGTAGGCCCCCAAGCTCCCACCTGCCCAACCGAACTCATCGAGGCTCATGCTGTGGTCCGCCGCTGACGCCGGCCCCGCGACGCCACCTGCTTGCGCCGGCTGCCCGCCGATGGTCACGCCGTTAGCTGGTCGGCGTGCCGTTCATGTCGGGGCCGGCCTTCCCGCCGATGGCCACGCCGCACCAGGCCCAGGACGGGGGCGACGTGCATCTCGGGCACGCGGCGGCCGTAGCTGTTCTTGTTGTTGTTGTTGCTGCCGAGGTGCTGGTGGCGGAGGAGGAGCTGGTAGAGGGCATCTTCATCTCGGTCTATCTGGCCGTCGACCAGCCTTCGTCGAACCTACTCTGACTTGACGTCGTTGAAGTCGCTCCTAATGTCGCCAAAGACGCCCGGCGAGGCGGTGACGCGCGCCGCGAGCGTGGCTGTTGCAAGGCCGGTGGTGACGGCGGCCTTTATGTCGACTGTGGGGGGTGTTGAAAAGGAAACGAGAACGCGCAGCGCTCTGCGGACCAACAATGAGTAATAACAAGGATGAGAAGGGAAACGCTCGATCCGGCCTGGGATGGCAATGAGAGGAATGAGGGAGGAGAATGCCAAGACTTGGCGAGCCGGATCAGGAGTAGAGGTCGCGATATATGTGAGGCTTGATGGAGGCCCTTTGACCAAACACTGGCCACACAGCTGTTCTAAAGACTGCCTGGAATCATGGCTTCATGATCTTCGAGACTCCCCTCGATTTGGTTGATAAGGAAACAAAGTCGAGACGGGTCCCTGAACTGAGGCCATACCGGCCCGGCCGCCGACGACTTCAGTCGACGACCCATGCGGAGCCGAACGGCACGCCGGCGTCACACTTTTAAAGGGCCTCCGGGGACTTAGGTACCGGCGCTGACGACGTTGTTCGTATGATGATGTCTGTAGGAGCACATAGACTTTTGCGTGCTGATGTGTGCCTCCTTGTCAACCTCGGTACCTTGACCGACTGCGACCATCACCGCTTGGGAAGAAAGAAAGAAAAAAAACGCATCCGTGTGACCTGCGATGCATCAGTCCATCCATCTCCAGAGCCCAGGCACCAACAAGCAGGGACGACCTTGGAAGTCGAATAAGACAAATACAACGACGCTCAACCACTTCCCAGCAGACCGGCCAGCCTACAGCAGATGACACTAGAAGAAGACGTCTTCTTGACGAGACAAGTAGCTCCTGTGCTGCATTCCAACGATCCAGGCCTAATGAAACTAGCGCGTCGAACCTTGAAGGCCGTCACCTAGACGGAGCACAGAGTCAAGCGGCCAGGCCGAAGTGGCACGAAGAACTGGTTGTCGGCCCCTGCAAGCACAGGCGGCCCGGGAGCTAAGTAGGCGCCCCCAGCGTGGCGGCATCCCATTGGCGTCTTCCCGAGCCGAATGGACAAGAATTCCGGCACCCTCTGATATCTAGCTCGGGAACCCGCGCTTAGGCCACGATGCCGAGCGCGTGGGCACAACGGCGTGAGGCGTCGGCGTCGGCGTCGGCGTCGGCGTCGTTGATGACGGGAGATAGAGAGAGAAGAGGGGAAGGGGGGGGGGGAGTGGCCGCCGACGAGACTCACCTGACCACGGACTGTGCCGAGGACTGCAGGATGCTAGGTCCCGATTCAGCATGAAGCCATGGACCATTGAGCGCCCAAGCGGAGATTTAAAGGCTCCCTCGTCCCTGAGACCCGGCGCCCCAACCGGGGCTGACGAGCTGATGGACTGTGTGGTGTAGTGGGCAGGAAAGAACGGCACGGCTGGTGTGTACATAAACAAACACGCCACAGATTTTAGCTAGGCAGATTTCTCCCTCAGATATAAATCTTACACCTATATTTTTAGCTAGGCTAACAACCTTACCAACCTTAACTCTTTTTTATAGTAATAAGACTAAAATTACTTAATTAACCTTTTAATAAGTAATTGCAGCATTAATTATTAATTCTTTAACTCTTTAACTTTTTACGCCGCCGTTTAATAATACTACTACTATACTTTACTTTTGTTAATAAAAACAAGCTATAAAAGCTAATAAAAGAGCTAATTTTCTTTTATAATTTTAAAGAAATTAGCTACTAGCTACTTTTTAGTGCAAATAAATTTTAAAAGTTTTATTATTAAGTTTTAAGTTTTAGTTTATTTGCTTACTTAGTTTTATAAATACTATTTATAAATTTAGCTCAAGTTTCGTTGTAGTAATAAAAAAGAAAGCTAAAGCATTTTAAGAAAAAAAAAGGTTTATTGTTAGAATAATAATCGGCTAGTTTGTATAAATTGGTAGGGCTTGCAAAAGGGCTTCCGAGGGCTTCCGAGGGCTTCTAGACCCCCCCTTCCATAGAGGGTCTCAGACCCCTCTGGGACCCTTCTGGACGTATATAAGTTAGACCGTCAGCCTTTCTGGGCTGATTGCTAGCTAGAAAACCAGTCTAGTTATAGATTTTATATCGAGGCCTTAACTAATTCTTTTTTTGTTTTTTCCTTTTAGGAATGTTCTTTCAACATTAATTAATGCCTTAGGCATAAACCAACTAGGAAATGAGACAAGAGGTGCCCTTAGGCGTATAATAGTGCGCAGTAGTACTATTGTGCTTAATTTTATCCTTTAGTTCTGCAAAGCTAATAAAGTATCTATGAAACGTACGATAGAAGGCGTATATAAATCTTTATTCTCTACCTCTGCAGAATAGAGGGCTTTTAGGCCCCTAGTCTAAATAAGTCGCGTGGATAGTACGATAAAAGATGGCACGCGGCGTGCTACTACGCTAAACGAGTTCTTAAATCCAGCTACCCGTCCGCAGCTACCGATATAAACAAAGCTAAAGACGCCTCGAACCCTCCGGCTAGGCTACCTTTACAAACCACCAAGACAATCGGTCGTACGAACTTTTAATTAAACGACTTTTTTTTAAATCTAGGACTCCTTCGTTAGACTAGTCTTAATAACGTATACCTAAAGGGAGGCTACCGTCAGTCACCCCCTTAAAGGAACCCTGATTAAGCCTCTTTTCTATTTATTTAAAACGCGGCTTTGTTTTGTTTCGTTAGACCTCTTTCTAGGCTGCCGTTGCTACCTTAGTAGTCCCTCCATACGACCTTGACCCTACTACCCCTCCTAGAACGCTGGGACAAGGATATTAACTGGGAAGGACCTTAAACTTTCGTTCTTAAGAACCGTTGGGCTTTTGGGCTACTCTGGCCTAGCGGTTAGTTCGTTTAATTGACTGTGGGAAGGTCTCAAGTTTGATTCTGGGATTTGGAATTTGTTGGAATAAAATGGCATTGCGGCTTCGTACGAGGCCTGGTAGAGATGCCGGTGCCGACCACCAGGGTGGTCCGGCAGACCAGAACTAGGCACGCGTGTTATATGTGCCTAAAACGCATATATAAATCTTTTATACAAGGCAGGAGACTTTGTCTCTTTTCCTTTATATAAGGTAGAGCTAAATATAATTTTATCTCTACCCTATTATATTATTTATTTATACTTAATATATATATATATAAAAAAGCTTATTTAACACTAATTAGTGTTTATAGCTAGCGAGCATAGATTAGCAAGAGTAATAAAATAATAATTGCCCTTAAGCATATAATAGTGCATAGTAGTACTATTGTGCTTAATTTTATTTTTTATGTTTATTAAGCTAAAGAAGTTATTAGTAAACTATATAATAAAAAGTATATATAAATCTTTTTTTGCAAAAAGGCAAAGGCTAAAAGATTGTTTAAAACCTTTATATAAATTAAAGATTGTATATAGCGTGCTATTATGCTTTAATAATAAATGTTTTAAATCTAAATAATTTATTCGCAGTTATTAGTGTATATAAGCTTAAAGATAAGTAAAAATAATAACTTTAAGGGCGTTAGCAATTTTAAGGACGCTAAAAATAACCTAAAGATAATAATAAAGATTTTTTTTTATATAAAAAGATAGCAAAAGGCAGTTTAATATCTTTAGCAGCATAGAAAATAGGCACTTTATATAGCTATTAAGATAAAGTCTCTAATATTACCCAGTTAATAAATTTAAAGAAAATTAATATATATATTAGCTAACTTATTTCTAAATATAAAAGTCTCTTATTTTTAAATAAGATTGTATAATTATATAAAAAAGATTTTGTAGGCTGGATAACCTATTAGTTTAAATAAAATACGCAGACTTTTAAACATATACTTTAAAATACCCTTTAGTTTTAAGGATATGTTTTTTCTAAAGAATAGACTAATATATTAAATAGCTAGCTTATATATTCTTTTAGTTATAATTTTATTGCCTAATAATCTTATATAAATACTAAAGCTTTAACAACTCCTATATAATAAACTCCTATGTAATTAATACTTATAAGCTTTGCTTTTTAATAGCTTGTATAATAAGCCTTTTATTAATCTAAAAACCTATTAGGTTTAAGAGGGGAATAGATATATAACCCTTAAATTTAGCGGTAAAACTAATAAGAGCATTAAAAAGACTTATATAATTAAAAAGCTTTGCATAAAGAATATAAAT
This sequence comes from Dendrostoma leiphaemia, assembly GCA_026120015.1. Classification (NCBI taxonomy): domain Eukaryota; kingdom Fungi; phylum Ascomycota; class Sordariomycetes; order Diaporthales; family Erythrogloeaceae; genus Dendrostoma; species Dendrostoma leiphaemia. The sequence continues at coordinate 23,886 of JALRMF010000546.1, forward strand.
AAACAAAAGAGATAGCAATGCTAGAAATAGCTTGTGCAATGCTTTATTAAAGGGATTATATAATTCCTAAGAATTAGAACCAAAGACCTTGTTTATATAATAAAAAGAGTAGCATAGTTTCACTAGAATGATAGTTTGTTTATAAGGACTATAGCTTTCTTGTATAAATTCCTTTAGTTTCCTTTATAAACTTAAAATATAATCTTTTCAAGTTGCTACTCTTAAAGCGTGTATAAAATGGTATATATTTACTAAGCTAAGTCTAAGCTTTTACAAAAGTGTGGCAAAAAGACCTAAACTATACTAAGAAGCTGTACGACGTTTTATATAACAAAGCAAGGATTTTTATCTTTGTATGCAGGCAGCTTGAAATCAACGAGTGGGAATATTATGCTGTATAATTATACATTCTCTTAAATTATGCGCTCTAATTCTATTTTAACTATATTAGCCTTAATAAGATTTAATATAATATTTATCGCATAATTAATATTTATTTTAATTATTGCGTTAACTATAGTTAGTATTAGGCTAATTAAAGCAGCTTAACTTTTATATAATTAAAAAAGGAGAATTTAGATAAGATATTAGCAAATATGCTAGAGATTTTGCTAAATAAAATATAGCTTATATAATAAGTATTAAGAGCTGGGTATTAGGGCAAAATCTAGCTTTATATAGTAGTAGAAAGAATATGCCGTAGTATATTAGAGCTTGAGACAGCTTTTATTTAGCAAAAGCCTATGTGTAAGGGGTTATTTTTAAATATATATATAGCTATTAAGTTGATATTTAAGAGGAAATTATTAATTTTTTTAATAAAGGTTGATTTATATGTCTTTTAGTATCTAATAGACTATATATATACTAAAAGTAGCTTTTAAAAGTTATTTAACTTAAAATAAAAGGCATAACCTAAATTTGCGCTTGCTATATAAGAGAACTTTTTTAGTTAAAAATCTTTTAATTGCATAAATAAGAAATGTTTTATGTATAAAAAAAAGGAATATTAGTTAATAAACTATATATTAAAAGAGTATATAAGATTTTATATAAGATATTTTACCTTGTATAAAAATACTGGCATTAAACTATTATTAAAGGATAATATGCTTGCTTACATTTAAGATTATAAAGGTAATAAATTTAACTACTTAAGTGCATATGATTTAAAATCTAAGGAAGATGGGCAAAAGGCTATAGGCCATCTGCTTTCTACCTTATTTATTTATTGTATAATAGGACTCAGCATATATAATTTATTATATAAATTATTAAAATTAATATTATTTATTTTAGAAAATTAATACTTATATAAATATTAAAGAGAGCTATAGGATACTAAAGCATCTAAGCTATTAACTATTGGCAAAGCTTAGGCCTTTGCATATATAAGGGAAAACCTATATATAAAGATTATTTAAAAGATAATGCTTTATTTATTTAAATTTAGAGAAGGAGAATGCCTTTGTACAATTAGCATTATAATAAAATAAAGCTTGTTAAGAGAGATTATATATTATGTATTAAACATTAGCACTCTGTTTTTATTATCTCTTAAAAATGCAGATTGCTTAAATGTATATTTTAATAATATAATAAATATTATTATATAAAGAGATGATAGAGTTTTTATTTCTATTGTATAAAAGTAGGGATATTTATTCTTTAATTTATCAAGGGTAGAATTAGC
>JALRMF010000547.1:0-25541 GCA_026120015.1 Dendrostoma leiphaemia
CTAAGTATACTAGTTAGCAAAATAATTTCTACCTTAAATTACTAGAAACAGCGGCATTGTATACTTATTATTGCTTATATAAATTATCGCTATTGTTTATTCTTAATTGCTAAGCTATATTAATTTTAGCTTTCTAATGCATTTAGCGCATGTAACTATTATAAACAACTAAATTATGCTTATTATAAAGCTAGTCTCGTTAAAATTATAAGTGTTGCAATTTTATACTTTGTACTTGACTTTCATATTTGTATATAAGCAAAACTAATTGCCTAAGACCTTTAGATTTTTGCAGCGAGCTTTTTAATAGTTATAAGCGCAATTAATATATATTTTAAGCTTAGAGTATTATATAATAAAGCAATATAGCTAATGCATTTTAATATGCCTTTTGCTATGCGCCTTAAAGAGATAGTTAGCTATATCTCCTATATTAGCAATCTAAGGCAAAAACCTTTATATATCTTAATTTAAAATATATTTAATAATTGCTTTTTTTTTTAGCTTAGTTAGCATAATGCTATTTAAGCATATTATTAAGCGCAATACTTTGCTTTTTATATAGTGGCTAAGGGTAGCATAAAGAATATTATATAGTATTGCAGCGCGTTTTTAGCTGATCTTTTTTAATAACTTAACTGCTTTAATAGCAAGGATAATATAGCTTTCTTTTAAGGCAAATTTCATAAGTAGTTATGGAAAGATAACGCGCTAAAGTGGGTAAGTTGCGTAAAGTGGAAAAGTGTGTTGCTTGGTGTCTTATGTTGCTTGGTGTATAATTACGTTAAAGCATTTAAGGCTAAATATCTTTTTTAAAGATGTTAAAAATGCTTTAAATTTTTTTTAAGTAGTTTTAACTAATATAAAAAATAAAGCTTTAAATAAATAAAAGTAAAAATAAAAAGTAGAATAATGCTTATTATATTAGTTAAAATGCTTAAGTAGGTAGAAAAAAGCTTATATTTAATAAAAAGTAAATTATAATACTGCTTAAGTTATATTAGCATAACGTTGCTTTCAAGCATTTTATAGCATAATATATAATTTAAACCTAATATTTAAACTTTAGATTCTTGCAAGCAAGCTTTAAAAATAATATTAACGTAAAATTTCTTAATTATTTTAACGCTTATAAGTATAAAATGCTTTATTTTTGGTTTTTTAGCTTTATTTAGTATATTTTAAAGCTTTTAAATCTTTTTTCCTAGCATTAAAAACAAGGTTATTTTAGCTTTTACTTATTTTAGCTACTTTACTCTTTAATAGCTTTTAAAATTAAGCAGGTTTATGCTATTAATTAAGTAAAAAGCTTTATAATTATTAACTAAAATATTTGCTAAAAGCTAGTAAGGAGTAGCTTAGGTAACTATATAAATTCCAAAAGCTTTAAAAAGCTTAATTACCCTAAAAAAGCTGTTAAGCAAGCTTGGAAAAGCTGGGGTTTTAATAGGTTTAAAAGACTAAGCTTTTTTTACTAGTGCTCTATTATATTAACTATGCTTAAACAGCTTTTTTTTAAAGCTTTAAAAACTTTTTATTTTTTAATCTTTTATAAATAGCTTTATATTAAATAAGGTTTAAAAGGGTAAAATATATCTTTGCTTTTTTATTATCTTTTAATGCTTTAGTTATAGTATATTTAAGCTTTATATAACGCTAAGCTAATTACTTATAAAACTTATTGCAAAGGTAATTATATTAAATACTAAAAATTGCTTATAAAGCTAAGTATTGCTAAGAGTTAAGCGTAAAAAAGATTGCTAGCCTTTTTTTAAGGTTATTAAGCTTTGTAGCAAAAGCAGCAAACTAAGTGCTAAGTTAATTTAGCGTAAGAGTAGGCCTTTTTAGCTTTTAATTTTATATAAACTTGCTTAAAGCTTTAAAGGCTTAATTAAAGGCTATATGCATATTAACTACTTTAAAAAAGTTTTTAACTACTAAAGAGCTAATAATATCTGCTATATTATATTTTTAAGCTTAAAGATAGGCTTATTATTAATTATAATGTTATTAAACGGAATTTTGCTGCTTTAATTATGCTAATATAAGCGATTAGCAATAGTCTTTAGCTATATGCAATATTATTATTCTTTTTATAAGTATTAAATAAAGCTTTAAAGCTTTAAGAAGGCTTTAAAGTTTTACTCTTTTATTTATAGAAATAAGCTAGATTTATATAGCTTTAAGCAGCTAAAAGTTGATTATAGCTATAACTTAGTTTAAAACAGCTATATATTTAGTATTTTATGCTGTTGCTTGTATAATAGTAATAGTTATATTTTTAAGCTTTTTTTTATAATTATTATAAACTTTGCTAAGGTTAAGTAGCGTAAAAGTTATTAGTAGCGCTTTGCGCTTATTTTTTAAAAGCTTTTTATAAGCTGTAAAAGTGTTTTAATGCTTAGCTTTAAGCGTTGCATTGTGTTAGTTAAAGTATTTATTTGCTATAAAAAGCTTAAAAGTAGAGTTAGTTATATTATTTAAAAGGTTAAAATTAATATAATGCTAAATGCTATAGTTTTTATAGTAAAAATAAAGCTATAAAAACTATTTAAGATAAGTGTTTCTTTTGGTAAGCAGGGCTAGGCTTTTTAGGATATTATTAAAAAGGTTGGAGGTTATTGCAAGAGTTGGAAAATAAATGAAAAATAATTAAGAAAGAATGCGCCTGCTTTATTACAAAGAGGGGTAAAAAGGGCTTATAATTATAGCGAGCAAGGCAAGGCGTTGGCTATATAAAATGGTATATTGTGTAAGTTTATTGTATGAAAAGGATAAAGGAAAAACGAGCTCTTAAATAGTAGGGAGCTTTAGAATAGTGGGGCCCATAGAGACCCCTGCTTGCAATAGAAAGTATTTTACGCTTTGCTGCCAACAACCGTGGACGTGCGTATTCAGCTTGAAAGGGCAGAGCCTTGTGCAATGCAAATCAAACAACGTCTTACACCTGTCGTAGACAAGACGTAGTCTGACAACAGTATACAATGTGGCGGGTACCCTATGCACTGAACTTAAAGAATCTCGAATTCTCAACAGCTCGTTCGTAACAATGCCCTACCTAGTCGATGATCGATCGATTCATATCTAGGTACCTAGGTAGTGTGCTGGGCAAGTGATGTCAGACCGACGCGGCTGTAAATCATAATCGTCGAGTGAAACGTATTCTGTGTATGACTATTCCTGCTTCCCGGAAAAAAAGACAAAAGTAATGAAAAAAAGGTTTATTTTAAAAGAAAAAGGAAAAAAGAAGATACTCAAGCCGCTCTCCCATACAGTCTTTACCTGGCTTGCCCGCAATGCATCTGGCGGATTTTCTCGGACCTCCTGGGCTCGGAACTCGTGGGCTCGGAACTCTTCTGGCGGAGCACCTTGCCGCCGATGATGGTGTCGCGCGATATATACCGCACCGACGACGCGAACGCCGACATTCGGATCGTCTCGTTCCAGACAGCCTCGAAGCAAGGGTTCCGCGCACCGTCGTAGAGCCGCTCCAGGTCGAGCCCCGAGCCTGGTCCGGAGCCATCCGCCGCCCTGTCGCCGCGTACGAATGCGGCGCCCGTCTCCGCACGCAGGGCTGGGAGGAGGCCCGGCGTTGCCAGGACCCATGCCAAGAGCAAGTAGGCGGCCTTGCGGGTGTTGGTGTTGGCACCCCAGTAGATGGTGAAGAAAAGGGTGGCCAGCTCGTCGTCGCCGACGCCGAGCGCTTTGGCCTCGGCCTCGAAAGCTCCCGTGAACCAGGCCGTGCTTGCCCGCCCGCTTCTCCTGAGGCAACTGGATGTAGTCGCGTATAGTTCGTTGGAGCTGGGCCTTTGCGGCGCGCATCTTGGACGTCCAGACCCTAGGGTACTTGTACAATATCTGGTAGCAGAGCTCATCGAAGACGAGGAAGCTTTCGTGCAGGTGGGGGTCGATTTCCGCTAACTCTGACCCGAAGTAGGCATCTTGGGAGGACAGGGTGAAGTATTGCGAGCACCATTCGGTCAACGGCACAATGATGGCCCCATCTCCGAGCTTGTGCTGCGCGCCACTACCGTCGTGGCAGAGGTACGAAATGATGTCTAAACGGCAGGCCAGTCAGCAAATGAAGCCTAACCGTCACCCAGTTCCCCGGGCGCACCCGTTAAACATCATTTAGGCATGACGCCTAGGGTCCGCGCCTGTTAGACTTCCTTTCCAATGGGCATAGGGCCTAGGAGACACGCCTTGACTCTTCATGAGTAGCTAGGTAACGTTAGACAGACTCGGACGATCTACATCAGCTGGCTTATACTCGAGGGCCGAATACTGATAGAACCAATCCCGCCTCAGCAACCCTGGAAATCCGCATCGAGAGCTCAAAGGGGCTTGAGACTTGCAGCCTGAATGGCACGCATTCAGCAGCACTGCCACGAAATGACGAATTGGCAGTCAGGCAGTCAGGAAGTTCAGCTTGCAAGAAGCAATTTTCAACGTTGAGACGTCTAGCAACGCCATGTGCAACGTATATATGCAGCTACCCGGGGGCGTCCATTCCATTTGCCTTTATTAGAGATTCTTATTCGCTCCATAACTTGACCCTGCCAGGGCGAGCATTCAAGGTTCTTGCTGACTTGCATATTCACAGCGCGTGAGGCGGGCGCTTCGCCCCCGGTCATGTCCAATGGAAATTGCAGTACAGCGGTCATGGAGGCTGGGCGCTTCGGCCTTGATCAGGCTGTGTTCTCAAGGTGCGGGGAATTTTCTACTTCTACAGGAAAGAATGCAGTCTGGTATTTGATGTCAGCATTGTTCCACAATCAAGCTCTCGTCGAGTCAACCAGGCTCTGGCAATCCCAACAGGAAAAGGGTTGCAAGCCCACCAGTATACATACTGCTCTTCACACCATTCAGGCAGGTGATTAGGACAAGATATTTGCATTTGATCAAGTCATTCTCCCACACTTATCACATCCTGTTTACTTGCATTGAGCCGTGTTCCGTATCTGAGAAAAGCGACGGCTGCTGTCAGCTAATCTGCGAATAAAGTTCTAAACTCTTTTGGAAATTGGCTACTCTATCACTTGCTCACAGCAGCTGCCGACCTCGATGGACACAGAGGTTGATGATTCTAGCTCCGGCACGTTGCCCGAGTCCAACACCTCTGCTATCAGCTCACGTATCGACAAGACTAAATATACGCTGCCGGTGCATTGGTCGTCCCTGGGCGCTCTGTTGCTATACTTCGTTGGCGCAGATGGCAGTAGAGCCTCCGAGAAACGCACAGGATGGTTCCTCGACCTGGCACAAGACACGTTCGAAAAACTCGTGGATCTGCTGGGGGAATTAAACAAAACCCGGTCTACAAGTCTCACAGTCGACCGAGTCCATCTTGATCCTTTTCACGAGCAGTTGAAACACTGGCCATGGCCTGAAGCACTGAGTCAAGAAGACAAACCGATACTTTATCCTGAGGTCTTGGGCCAAGAGCGAAAAACCAGACTTCACGCAAAACGCACGGTGGGCGCTGCAGACGTTGAGAATGAGGTCCACGTTCATCCTCCACATGGGCACAACGGCAAGGTTTACCATGGGACAGTACTGTATGAACTCGACTCCTTCATTTCAGTAATCAGCTGGACATTGGTAAAGCTCACACATCCGCAGAACGCTTCGAAGCGCAGAGCACCGCCACCAGCGTCCGGCCTTGGGTGCGGTTGAATTTGCTGCAGTCATTCTCATCATGCATTGCTGCCATCGTGACTTCGATACAAGTTTATCTCAGGAATTCATACGATTTCTCCTCTGCTATTTTGTCGGAGAAGAGCCCTACACACAAACGGTCATGTGGCACAGTCACGATCCTGAGATGACTGGCACTTTCCGAATGGAATTCCATCTCAGGTGTTTTGGGGGTGGACGCGAGCTTGCGGGATACCACCCAGACAATAAGATATTTTGCCGCCGCTATCAATCTCTGGATATCGGCATCAATATAGCTGAGCGTCGCCGATCAACAATACTACTTTCCCCATTCCACCAGAGTACAAATGGCCTCGAGACAACGGGAGACTATGTGATTCTACGGATGCTAGACGATAAATGGGACGCAGCCGAGTCGAAGGTCCCAAACAGTCTTCATCTCTGTCAGCCTTGGACCAGCATAAGCATGTTTCAACATGTATTATACCGCGATCTGGGTTGGTGGGCTGAGAGTTGGCGCGAGGCCCTTCACATCATCGAGGGTCTGGTCTCGTTTGAGGTATGTAGACGTCCGGAGTGAGCACTGGAGATGCCACGATCTTCGCTGATTACAATTCAATATTATGCTTAAGGCTATCCGCGGGAAGACTTGCTGATGCCGCAGTCTAACACAGATATCTGACGTGCTGGAATCGACCACCAGGGGGAAGTTAATGTACGACGATAACAAGCTACGTACGTCCGAGACATACTTCACCGTTCTGCAGTTGCTGCGGGTTTTCAAGGACTGGGCTACTGAGCCAGAAGACAACATTCGCCTCCTGGCCAACCACCTTCGCCTTGAACTAGGAAAGGAAGAGACACAGGTTCCTGAGGCCGAAGCGATGATCGACGCGAACTGGGTCATGCTCCTTGCACATGCACACAGCCTTGCCGAGGACATTACGAGTCGCATTGAGCGGAAAATAAACGAAGTTGAAAGTCTCCGAGACGGTGTGAGTCGAAGCCTCAATTATCTCGTCCGAGTACTTCACAAAATATTGACGTAGATCGATGGTAGCTTTTCAATGCTATCCAAGTTAGGGAGGCTACAAGGAACACACAAATGGCTCGGATGATGCTTGTCTTCACCATCGCAACCATTATTTATCTACCGGTCACTTTCGTACCAGTAAGAGTTCCATATGCAATACTAAGGTAATTGATTATGTGTAGCACTTCCAAGCTGAAAAGATTCACAGACAATACTGGCGCTCGACATCTTCCCGGTGACCAGAGCACAATTTTGGAACATACTTGCCAGCACCACAGCCGCTACATATCTCCTAGCAGGCATGAGCCTCTTCGCTTTGTATCGAAAAGGTCCTTTTGCGTGGTTATGGATCAAGTTTCGACTTTTGTATGGGTTACTCCAGCGGCAACCAGGTTTTCGCCATGTCCCGGATCCGGACATGAGATATCACAACAGCTTCAATGAAAGCGCTAGGCAGTCAGAGGAGCCTTCTTCCGGTCGACCACTGTTACTGGGCCCCGCTGGTCTTTTACCTCCTGGCTGGGACTCTAGTTTGGGTCCTACAGGGAGATACTATGTCCACTTGAAAACCAAGACAACAACATTTTCGCGGCCCAAACCTCTGGTTGGCTTGTCAGCGACCAAAAGCCATACACCCCACGCAGAAAAGTCCAACAGAACGTATGGCTTCGAGAAGAGTTCAAAGCAACAGAAGCGGAATCGACCCAAATACTGGCGAGCAGGCAACGGTGGTAGTAGGCCTCGTCTATCAGAGGCACAGCAAGTCTTCTCACGTCAGACTGCTGCTCAGACTGCTGCTCAGACTGCTTCTCAGCCTGTCACTCTGACTCTTTCTGAGATACTTGCTCAGCATGCTGTTGAGGTTGATCCTCGTACTCGAGGCGCAGGAATGCCTCAGACAACTACTACTTTGTCAAACTTGAGTATCCCCGGGGCAAACAGCTCGCAAGGCGCGGATTGGTTCCAAGGATTTTCTCAGACTTAAGGCGCACGAAAGCCTCGGAGGCTACTGGGAGTTGATGGATATGGTGGACATACCTGACAGGCTTTACTGTACTGGCAACTACATCGCAAATGCATGTATATACAGAATGTTGACATAGTACTTCAACCCTTCGATATTAATGTAAAACGACCTTCCGCTTAAGCAATCTTGTCTACATCGAGTTCGGTAGTATGTAAGGCGTTGATTCTTTTGTCTTCTTGGCTTGTGCAATATCAACCAGGCTTACGGCTCGTACATGCGATCCACGGCCAGCATTAAATGTTTATATGATATATCAGGGGGCCGTGGACTTGAGCCAAGCGGTACCAGTGCAAAATCCAGCGTCTTCTAATTCGGCGGCCTCCTGAATGACCGCTGGCACGAAGGTGCTCATTCTACGGGCCATCGACGTATTACCTGACCTTCTCAATACTCCGTACCTTCAGAAAAATCCCATCTAGCGACCGCCGAGGTACTTCGGTTCCACCACGCATTCTAACTCTACTGATGGACGGTTGACCTCTCGGCGGATGCTTGAACGATGTGTTCGAAGCGACTTCGAGACACCCACTGAAAAGGTTGCAAATTAGGGAGTGATTGCTGGTCTCGTGACACTCAAGTACCTTGTCGAATTGGTACACGCAGACACAGCCAGCGATAGAGGGTACATGGGCAACTAACCACTACCACGTTCATTTGGTGGTAAGTTTGTTCCTGTACTGCAGACAATGTTATCAGAACCATATCGCGGATCTTGTATCAGAACCCCAATCGATAAGTTGACGGAAAGATCTATTTACTAACATGATGTCCCTGTGTCTGAGCATCTTCGAGAATAGCGTGGCTCTCGTTGTGAGCTCCATGCCGGCTTTCGCCGCATTTACCAAGGTCTACTTACTGAACACCACTCTGTTCCAATCCCTGGGATCATTTATCCCTCGTAGAGGCGCCTGCCCCAGCAGTCGGTGCGCGAAGCCTGAAGCCATCACGAAAGCAGGTCGGAATAGCTCAAGCAAGCGGCCGCATATGCATATATCAGCGCCGAACGATAGTCTCGAGCTCAGCGGGAGGGCTCTCAATACACACGCGTCAGTCTCCGTCATGGACCCGGACCCGGACCTTGAGGCTGGACAAAACTGGGCTGGCGATGTTGGGCCGGGAATCATGAGGACACTTGCGGTGAAGCAGGTGTCTGAGATGCCCCCCTGCTCACTATGTGCGATAAACAGGTATTGATCCAAATTTTGTGAAGGCGTCTACTGCAGATCACCAAGGGAGGAAATGGGGGAAAGTACCTAGGTAGTTGGGTGCTGATATGCGTGAGTCCTTAAGCGACTGGAAGCTTCTGAGACCACCTGCCCAGGTGAGCAGCTTGATGAGCTTTTGAATTAGCGAAGTTCAACGTCGAAGTTCCAAGTTGCATGTGAATTTTGGAAGGCACGTGGTGGGAAGGCACCCGTGGACGCTGTGGCACTCCCTGACGGACGCCGACTGTTGCCGCACCGTCTGACGCAAGTGTTTCCGGTCAGCGACCTGACATCTTGGCAAAGCCATTGCTTGAACATTGACAAGCGAAGAGCCAAGAAGCCATGACCATCTTCGAGGGCCTGGCCAATCACATACAGACAGAGCACGTTGCTAGCGGTGCCGTTAATGGCAAAAGGGCCATGCAGCTGCTACCTTCGTGGTTGCTCGGCACTCAGCAGCATCCGGAAGCCGTAACTGGGTGTTGAGCGCATGATATCTTCCCCTGACTTGAGCAAGTTGACCTGATTTCTAGCTCATGATACTGGGAGAGTAGCTCAAAGCCATCCTTCCCAGGCACAATAATCTGTCTGGATGAAAGCCAATGCTCGTGCCAAGTCTTTGAGCGGACCCCTTGAGTTTCGATTTGCGATTCAGATCAGAGTCAGCTTGCGCCTTATGGCGGAGAAAATGAGGTCTGCGAGATGAGCAAAGCTTGGAGGAATGACGATCCAACCGGAATCTTTGAGGGTAGAGTGCCAAGGGGCTTTAAGTCTAACGTGGCGACCACTGACGGAAGTGTGTGGGTTCATCAGGAGTTTGCATGTCGTCAATCCACGAAGCTTGGCGGCACTAGAACTTTAACAGTGAATCAAATCGTAACCGCCTGTTTAGATATAGTTTACGAACAGTGTCGCATTTGTACATACGCCGAGCTCATCGCCCAAGGCGGGGGTCCTATGCACTAGGTAGAAACAGATGGCTCGACACGTTGCGCCCAGAGTTGGCGCCCAGCACGCTTTGGACGACCAGCATTTTATTTCGTTAGTGGAGCTGACCCCGTGACGTCTGTAATCGTGCCAGTGGCCATGCTGACTGACAGATTTACAGTAAGAAGCGCGTGGACCGTTCCGTCATGAGCTCTGAAGGACCCGTAAGAGGTCGTACTACCGCGACAAGTTATGAGTCGTGCTTCATTGGCTTCTTTGCGTATGTGATGATTTGCATTGTCTCTCTCTCGTCCTGCCTGCCTGTCGATTCCGGCGGGAACCCATGTGCCTTGACGGAGGCCGAGGTTTTACGCCCTAACGCCGCAACGCTGCGCGTCCTCGACGTAACAAAGACGCAAGACGAGAATGGCTGGCTTCCAAGGCTAGACGCGACTGGCTTGAAGACAATGCAACAGGCCAACAGACTAAAAATTGAGCCTCAGCTTGCGTAGCGGCGCTGAAGCTATTCATAGACTTCTGTTATCATTTAGTTGCGACGATTCTATGCCACACATACCCGCTAGCCACGCGGTTGCGAAGGGCGCACGCAACAACCCCCCGGCGCTACTTTGAACTCAGGGGGAGGCTCAACCCGTGGACAAGCCAAGCCAACTGCGTAACGGTACTTAAAAGCAGGTACCGCTACCGCTACCGCAAGCCGGGCCTCCCCACATACCGGTGGGGCATCAAACCTAGCAAGACACAAATCCGAGAAAACTTTGTCGCTGCCACTCTTTCCATGTCCGCTCGCTCGCTCACACGACTCGAGGTGGCTACAAAGGACGTCGGTGATGTCGCTTCTGCACAATTCGCCTAAGCATGGCAGGACGTCGAATCGAGCGAGCGCACTGGTCTGTCCGGGACCTCGTGTTCTCCGGCGCCGGACCGGAGATAATGCGACCCTGCAACGGCACGAAAGCAACCTTATTTCGTCTTCCAAGGGAAAGGACGGCCAGCCAAGACCGCCAAGGTATAGCGTCTTGTCGGCCCTGGTCGCAAACATTTCTTTTGGGTGATGTGCTCGTGAGGACCCAGGTCGACAAGCCTTGCCTCAGGGGCTGCCAGACACCCATCCGGCCACTCTCCGACCCCTGAACGCCGCCAGCACTCGCAAGAGAGGCGAACCTGGTCCAAGATCTGAGGCTCTGATTTGCCGAGACTGGCGAGAAGGGTTCCACAGGATCCAGCTGCGCCTGTGGGCTTCCCATGCGTGTTTCAAAACACGCGCCACGCCCGTCTGTAAAGCCGCAGCTCGGTTTTTTTCCTTCTTCCTTCTCGACATATCAACCTGGCAGCCCCGGTCTGTTTTCACCTTGGCACAATGCGAGCCAGTGGCTGCCTCCAGCCTTGGCGCGAAACAGACGAACTCGTTGGACGAGAAACCAAGTTCATCCCGCGTCCTGGCGAGGAAATCCTGCGGTCCTCCTCCACCTCCCGGTACCACCTGGGCCACCTCGCGAGGAGGCAGTCCAGCTTGGCATCCCATCGTGCTGAGTCTGGTCCGGCCCCCTGAGGCCTCACAGGCCTGGCAGGCCCTCGCAGGCCGACGTCGTCAGTCGACGTCGCCGGGAGCTCGAGATTGCTCCAAGCCTCCTGTCCCCTTTCGCGGGGACTTGGCGGCTTCGTCAGTCGGTATGCATCCGGACCCTCAACCGCGGTTGGTCCCACGACGTCCACCCCATGTCGTCCCTGAGTCGTTGTTTATCCGGGGGAGCAGCGAGTGCGCAGCTCGCGCGGTGGTCCCACCGCTCCCTGTCCTGCCCTTCCCATGTGGGCACCGCCAGGGTCCACCGGATATCACAGCAAGTTCGCTTGAATGTTTCTTCGGTTCATGGGTAGTGGCTCTGGCCGCCGAGGGCCATCCACTTCGAGCGCTCTTGAACGAGATTACAAAAGGAGATTGAATGTCTTCACGATCTTCTATCTCGTGTCCCTCATCTGTTGATCACTTACACAAGCGAACCAGCCTTCTTCTTCTTCTTCTTCTTCTACTACGTGAAATCATTCACTGCCCCTCTTCCCTTCCTCTTCTTCCCGCTCAAGGTCCGCCTCAGTCGTACCTTGATATTGAACATACATCTTCTTTTCTTGCTCTCTCTTGAGTCTTCGAAGAAGACCACAACCTTTTCCTCATCCTTCCTTGAAAGACTTTTAATAGATCTTCGATATCACCATTTCCAAGATGCAGTACACCAACACCTTCGGAACCTTCCTGGTCGGCCTGCTGACCGCCTCCGAGCTGGCCGCCGCCATGCCCGCCAGCTTCCGGCAGCACGCCCCCGTTTACAGCAACCAGGGCCGCGGCGGAGTCTCCGTCAAGCAGGTCCGGAACCTCGCCGCCCACCACCCCCGCTCGCGCGCCGGCGCCCTCGCCCTCGAGAAGATCTACATGAAGTTCGGCTCCGAGATGTCCGAGGAGCTCACCAGCGCCGTCTCGCGCATCCGCGCCAACTTCGCCAACGGCCTCGACGCCATGGGCCTGGGGTCCCTGGACGGCGTCGGCAGGCGCGCCACCGGCTCCGTCGCCACCAAACCGGAGGAGTACGACGTCGAGTATCTGACGCCCGTGCAGATCGGCACCCCGGCCCAGCAGCTCAACCTCAACTTCGACACGGGCTCGTCCGACCTGTGGGTCTACTCTGCCGACACGCCCTCGTCCGAGGTCAACGGCCAGGCCGTGTACGACCCGAGCGCGTCGAGCACGTCCGAGAACCAGACCGACCTCTCGTGGAGCATCTCCTACGGTGACGGGTCTTCCTCGAGCGGCAACGTCTTCTACGACAAGGTGGAGATCGGTGGGCTCTCCGTCGAGTCGATGGCCGTTGAGACGGCTACGACGGTGTCGTCTGAGTTTACCTCTGATTCGAACATGGATGGTCTGCTGGGTCTGGGATTCAGCAACCTCAACACCGTTTTGCCGACGCAGCAGAAGACGTTCTTTGACCAGGCCAAGGACAACCTGACCTCATTCCTCTTTACGGCAGACCTGAAGGCCAGCGAGCGTAAGTCATGTCTCACCTTCAGACCCTTCAAGCTCATCTGAGGATCCGATGCTAACACATGACCCAGCCGGCACTTACAACTTTGGCTACATCGACAACTCGTCCTACACCGGCGACATCACCTACACTGCCGTGGACGACAGCCAGGGCTACTGGATGCACTCCCTCAGCGGCTTCGCCGTCGGCGACTCCGACTTCAACGCCACCACCATCGACGGCATCTCGGACACGGGCACGACCCTGCTCATGCTGCCCACGGCCGTGGTCGAGGCCTACTACGCGCAGGTGCAGGGCGCCGCCTACGACGCCCTGCAGGGCGGCTACACGTTCCCCTGCAACAACACCGCCCCGAGCTTCACCGTCGGCGTCGAGAAGGCCCGCCTCGTCATCCCCGGCGAGTACATGGTCTACGCGCCCCTCGACGCCGCCAACACCACCTGCTACGGCGGCATCCAGGACGACAGCGACATCGGCTTCGCCATCTTCGGCGACGTCATGCTCAAGGCCGCCTTCGTCGTCTTCGAGGGCGGCGACAGCCCCCAGATCGGCTTTGCCAGCAAGGACCTGGGACTGGATGGTGAGGCGGACAGCGAGGATGACCAGGTCTCCGTGGTCACGACCGTCGTGACGGTCGTAGGGTGAATCAATCAACAGCGACACCCACCCACCCACGACGATGACTCTGTTTGTTTGCATTGGTTGTACGACAACATCATTTGGGCCATGCATTTGCATCAGCGCGGCGTTTGGAAGATGGCTACACTTTGGTACTCTCCCGATGGCTTTAATTGCGGAGGAACGAAGAAGGCTGGCGGAGCCGGAGCAGAAGGAGCGACGGCGAGAGGGAGAGGCACAGAGCGAGAACGTGTAAGAAGGAGTAAGATAGGAGGTGAGCGTGAGAAAGGGAGTGTACGAGTATCTTGAGAGAGACAAAGAAAAAGGGAAAGAAAAAAAAGAGGGGGGGGGGGTGTTGGTGTGCATAGTGCGGCGAAAAAGGACTTGATACCCAAGACCCCAGAATCCTCAGTTTCGCGATGGACAAAGGATCACTCGGCAGACTCGCCGAGGCTCGATCTTTGCGATAGATCGGCACTGCTTCTTGTGCATAAAGACAAAACACTGTCACACGCCTACGGGCAGAACAGATAGACACCGCCAGCAATTTATTCGAATCCTTCTTGTCTACAAAGCACCTTCGATTGCCCGTCTGAGCAATAGTGGTTGTTCTTGATCGTGTCCGACGTGACTTATCTGCCCCCCCCCCCCCAAAAAAAAAACCTTCAGGCCCCTTCGGTTGTATCCGGTGAGAGAGATAACAGAGACAGAGGAGCGCAAGCGAGGGCTCAGTGCCTCGGTCCTCAATCGCCCCCAAGATCCGGCCCATGCCCCAAGTCCGACAGGGTCCCTGTGGAGCAGATTCTCGCTGCCGTTCAGCGCGCAACACTGAGAACGCCCGGGCCAGGTCCCCCCACCCGCCAAGAGCCTCAATCGTCCCGCCGATCCTGCCGATCCCCTTTGCACGGAGCATCCCGACGTCCAATACATCTGATGCAGGAGCGGAAACAACTCTGACAGAAGGCCCATCGTCGGTGTGTCCGCCCGCCAGGGCTTGGAAGGGAAGAGGCGGCGATCATATTTGTGATCTTTAGAGAAGAAGCGGAATAATTCTTCCGTCTCGTGTGAGGGCCAACCCAGTTCGTCGCGGCAGGTTTAGTTAATAGCAGGGGCGTGGAGACCTTCGGGGAATTCCAGGAACGCTTCAAGAGTCTGCAATTGAGTGTCTGTCAACCTACACGCCCTCAGCCCTGTGACAAAGGCGAGATCCGAAAATTGAACAAGGTCAAGGATGGCTATGGCGTGGCTGCGAATGGCGATGCACACACGAACGCATGTCTTGAGACAACAATTTCTGAAACAATATCCCAAAATCCATCTACTCAGTGTTCACTATTCAACATGACGCTTAATGTATAACAGAGAGCCGCTGACCTGACAAGACATAGAGTAAGGCTCCGGGTAATGCGTATGTATGCAGTTGTTCGCCACGACACAGAATGCCGGACCGGCGGGTGTCTCCTCAATCCACAACGCCAGATGTGCAGAATGACAAAAGCCTCGTCAACCGAGCTACCCAGGTAGCTCGCCCACTCGTCGTCCCAAAGAACATGATCGGCCGTTCATCATTGAAAACTCGTCCGTGGGTATGTGTCGCCTGCTCAATCAGCCGTCGCGCCAATATGGTCTGGCTAGTCCCCAGCGCCGTTGTGATGCATTGTTGTTTGTTGCGGTGTCCCAACTTTTCCTTCGCCCCCACCAAAGCGCCAGGCCGTACTCTATACAACTCGCACATCCTGAGCGAGCTCTTTCGACTGCTTCGTAGTCCATTATCGCAGTATATTACCTCAATCCGTTCGCGCCCTTCTCAACAATGAACCTTACCGGCTTCCTCTGCCGCCTGTTGATCATGCCACGCGGCGGGACAACTGGTTTCAAAATCGGCCCCATGCCGCCAGCAGCAGCCCCACCAAACGCCATGCCCAGTCCCGCTCCACCGCCAGAGTTGCCAAATGGACTTGGTGCAAGCCCGCCTGACTGAGAGGAGTTCTCGGGACTCGTCACACTATTGCCGTTCGTACTGCTCCCATTGATTGGCGTCTGGGGCCGCGGCACGTTCATGTGGTTATTCATCAGTAGCGCCGGGTCGACAGTCCTTTGCGCGGACGCAAAGGATGATCCGCGCGTGATGCTCATAGGCAGCCAGCGACCGGGACCGCGCTCGTCGAAGCCCCAGCGCACGACGCCGCCGCCTGCAAGCCAAGCACCCAGGTTCTTGCACTGGGACACATCGACCCATTCAAGGCGCCCGCAACCCTCGAGAACATTCTCGATGCCGACGCCCGTCACGCGTACACAGCCTCGGACGGAAAGCCCGCGTAGCTCGTTGAGATGGAGGGCAATGCAGCCCAAGGACGCATCGCTCACTGCCGAGCCGCAGAAAGCAAGGCGCAGTTCGCGAAGCTGAGGCAGGCCAAGAGCAACCACTTCTGTCGCGGTGTCAGAGAGCGCGCAGCAGAACGACAGATCGAGGTGAGTGAGCTGCTTGGCGGAATTGACCAGCGCGACGATGGCGTTGTCAGAGAGGTAGGTGCAGTCGGCGAGGCAGAGACGAGTGAGATGCGGGAAGCGGAATGGCGCCCAGGACTGAAAGCCCGCATCCGAAATGGATGTACAGCGAGTGAGTGACAAAGACTCGATACGAGAAGAGGCGTGGGCGGCGAGGTGCACCATCGATCGGTCAGTGATGTGCTTGCAATAGGAAAGGTTCAGATGCTTGAGCTTCGGGCAGCCAATGATGGTACCCGGCGGAGGGGCATTTGGTTGCACAGCCTGTTGCCACTGCATGGCTGGCATTCTCATATTCCTCGCCTTGCTTGGAGCACCGGAGCTCGAGATGACAACCTGCTTGCGCTCGGGTGGTGGCTCCGGGACGACCCAACCAACGACTCTTGCGAGCAGATTGTCACCAACCTTGCGGCAATTGCTCCAGTCAACTTCCTCCAGCTCCTTGGCGTTCTCACTCATCTCGAGGATCTGGCTGGCGCTGACGTCCCAGACGGATCTCATGCGCCACGACCTGATATTTTTGCCACAGAGTTTGTAGAAGGCTTGGAAGCCCTCGTCCGTGACGTGGTAGCAATTCGATATATCTACGAGTGTCGGGCGAGAGCCGATGAACGGTCCAATGACGTTCGCCAGAGCCCAGTCCGTAACGTACCGGTTGAAGCAGGACAGGTTGACCTCTTTGCACAATTTCTCGGACGTGGTCAAAAGCCGGCGCCAGTGTGAGCAAACTCGTCGAGCTCGGAGCAATTCCACAATGCTGAGGTGCTCGAACACCATGACAAGCACATCGTCCGGTAAAGCAGGCGTTTGGATGTTCTGCATCGAGGCTGGCCGATGGGTCAGTGTCCTCTGCTTTTTGAAGTGAGGCTGATCATCATTTTCGGGCGGCGTGTTGGGGGTCGAGAATGAATAGAGCTTAAGTGGACTGCTCTCAAATGTCTGCGAGGCCTTAAGACCGTTCATGCCAGGCGATGATGGAGATTCGGGAGGCGTAGGTGTACTGGGCGTCGGAGGAGCCAAGGAGTTCCGCCGCCGATTTCTCAGGTTCTCCATGTCGACACTCAAGAAAGGATCTGGGTCTGTATGGGATCTTGTCTCTGACGACTCGTCGGTCACGGGTGAGTTCTGCTTTGAGGGCACCGTAAAGGTGACCTGAGGTAGTTTGGGCGCGGGAAGGTCGGACTCGGTGTCTGAAGACTCGTAATCACTCGCGTCTTGCATCTCCACATCGTCCTTTGGTTGGGTTGCATATCGCTTGCGTGCTGTCTCTTCCACCTGGGAGCGTACTCCCGAAGGACACCTTTTCCACAGTTCCTCGAGCGCGGGCCCGCCAATCATGAGACATTCGACCGACGTGACAGTCCGCACGGTGGCTGTGCGAGCCGAGGCCAGTCCCAAGCTGGCAACCTCTCCAAAGTACTGGCCAGCCTTCAGACGGGGCCGTACCATCGATGATCTCGTTGGCCGTTTGACACCCTCACCTCTGGGCTTTTTTTGGACGACCTCGCACTCTCCTCGCACGATAAAATAAATTTCAACGCCAGGGCTTCCTTGGCGCACGATGTCGGTGAAGGGAGGATAGGAGACGGGCTGCGCGCTCAGGCCAAGGAAGTGCAGGATGTCGGATGGAAGCTCGGAGAACAGTGATAATTCCTTCAGGGTTGTCCGCACATTGATGAATCCACTCCCAAGAGCGCTTCCGCCTACCGCTGGGTCTTCGATGACGCCGGGGGACGGGGATTTTCGCTTCTTGGAGTTGACCACGGTGCCCTCTTTGATGACACCGGCATCACCCTTGGTCACCTTGCCCGGAGCCACCTCTCGTGCAACAGTCCCGCTCCGATCCGTACTCCTCGAGCCCCTCTCTGATTGCTTCTTCTTCAAGATCGCCAATCTCTCTTGGGCTTCCTGCATGATGGCCTGCTCCATTTCTGGGAATCTTGGGAGCTCCACGTTGAGGTCTTCTTTTTTCAGAACCACCAGCAAGCATTTCGTTCGCGCGACGATGGTGGCCGTGCGAGGCATCTTCATGAGGACACCAATCTCACCGAAAAAAGCGCCCGGCTTGAGCTCGGCATAGACCGCCTCCCCATCTCGAGAAGTGACAGCCACAACGCCTCGCACCAGCCAGTACATGGCGAGAGCATTGTCCCCCTCCGTCAAGATGACGTCGTGGGCCGCATGTACTTGTGGTCGCAAATGTCTGCCAACGGCAGCGAGAAATTCGTCAGGCGCAGACATGAACAACGGAAAGGATCGTATCCGGTCGACCAGGTCTAGTGGCATATCAGGTATTGTGCTCGCCGCGAGCGGTGACGGCCGTATAGGCCGGGCAGGATTGGTTTCGACATTGAAGGACCGGATCAGCGAGGACACCGACTCAGGCAACGGCTGTCCGTTCGCCTGGTATTGCGCATGATGGTGTGCCAACGCCCTGTAGGGCGACGGCGGAGGCGTCGGTACTCGACTCCGCCTCATGGCCATGGGTGCGGCCCTTACCCTTCTTCGATCTCACACCAGGATCGAGTACTTGCAATGGTGATTTCCTCCGCTTTTGACAGTATATCGATGGAACCACGCTTCCATGCAACGCCTCCGTCTTTTTGGCAATGTCTGTAGATTCCTCTTGTATGGACCGACGGCACTTGTTGACTGCGGACGAGACGGATTGAAAGTGGTGACTTTGGCGCTTTTCTTCAATTGCTGCCCTCTTGATCAATTCGCCATTCGCAGGCCTTTCACGTATTGTCTAGACGTGTTCGAGGGTATCGACGGTGAGTAGGCGCACCAGCAATGGTCCAAATCGTGCGACAGACCAGTCTCGTTCACTGCAGACGTAGGTCTCAATGGATAGTCCGAAAGGCGAAATCAAAGCAACGATTCGACGGCAGCGAAGGCGTCGCGCGGGACCATGTGCCTAAATGCGTGGAGTGTCGACTTCAGGGTCTTTGGGCTGGCAGGAGATCACGACTACAACGGCGGCTGTAGGTCGATTCGCAGCAGATTTCTTTTGGGCCGTGCGAAATGTCTATAGGATGTCGATCAAGTGGGTGTAGACAGGGCCGCCGTCTGCTTTAGGTTGTCTGGAAATGGATCTGAGATCGGATCTCTTGGAGCTCCCGGGATCGATAGTGTTTGAAGAGACCCTAGGAACGGAAGTCGTCATGTCAGCCGTCAGTGCTCAAGCAGATGTCCCTCGGGCCAAGAGCTCTAGAGAGCCAGAAGGGGTGAGCTAACTGGACGTGGGTAGGTTGAAACGTACAAAGAAGCGCCGTTAGGACGATTGAAGCTCGGACCAAAGCTATCTGTTTCCCGTGTTTGTGAAGACCGTGCCGTACGTAAATAGCAGCCGCTCGCTTGGGATGTTGACGAGCCTTGTTCTGGAACAGGAGAATCGTAGGGATCGGGTATCGCGCCTAAGGAAGATGATGTAGCGCACGCAGGGACAGCGTCGTAGCAGGCGGATATCTCGTGGCGTAGCGACACAAGCAGACAAGGAGGGGTTGTCGCGCGGTGTCAGAGGGTCGGAACCTAGAATGACAAGGTGTGTGCCGCTGGAGGATAGGTAGAATGGCACGCTATGACGCGGTAGGATGGCTTGGAGATGAGGCACGGGAAAGCTCGCCAGCAGCTAGGCGCATACAGCGTGAAGCTGCGGTTGACGGGCTCAACCTTATTATGAAGATGTCGGCGCTTTTACCTGCACTGACCAGATGTCTTGCCCGCGATATCGAGGATGCTAGCCTTCGAATCTCCGCGCGTCCCCGTCTTGATTGCTGAGGTCGCGTGGGGCCTCAGAGAGTCAGTACTTGAGGGGGGTCGGCTACGTGCCACGCACGATTCTGGCTAATAATGCTCGGCCGGGTGATGCTGATGACTTCTGGCGCGGGTACCAAGGGCTCTAGAAGGTTTCTAGAAGCGTCACAAGTGTTGTCGAATGGGCGTTGAGGTGATCGACCTTCCTCTGTCTGACTGTCTCGGAGGCTGACCAGAGAAGAGGGACCGACAAGGAGCCAGGCTGCATGAAACACTGAAGCCGTATGCAGCTCTGGGTACTGGTTGGCGCGTGTTGACTGACAGCGCGCCTCTTTGCTGCAGCTTCCCGCGATTGTTTTCTTCTCGGTGCAATTTGGCTCGATGGTTGCGCTCCTGCAATCGAAAATGGCTCAACAGGCGCGATCGGGTCCGAGGCAGTTGTATTTGGAAAGACGGCCGGCCTTGAGGTCAATGGATGAAACCGGAGAGCACTCTCGATGGGCCGGACTCCGGAACGAGATCTGCTCGTGATGGGATGTGGTCCTGGAGGTGAAAGCACAGCAGAAGAGTCCTGAGACGCAACAGACAAGGGCTATCTGTGCGCGGAGACAGAAGTAGGTAGAGATATCTCGTTTGTCGTTGGCGTCGTGTCTCGAAGCGGTCAAGAAAATGGATCCGGGACCGTGGGTTCGGAACCGTGCGCGGGAGCTAGAAAAGGGACAGATGACAGTTCAACGGTCAGAACGGTCGCAAATACAAGCCAAGTGTATCAGAGGCGCCGCCTGCGTGCGAATGGGTCCAGAGGATGTTGGAGGACGTGGGGGGAGAGCTCGAGGGAGGAGGGGAGACCATCACAGGACCAGCGCGCGGGCAAGGTCAAGGGGAGGGGCAGCAATATCGAAGGCGCAATCCAGGTTTACGGTAGATCTGATTTGATGCTGGGCGATGTCAGGATGTGCGGTGTCTGGGCGTCTTGTCTGATCTCTGATGCGCTGGAGAAATTGTGGGCGCCCTGACGTTCGCTGGCGTGCGGTCAGTGGCACTGTGGGCATGCCAGTCCTACTAGTCGGTGGGGAGGCGTCGTCTTGTTCATATCTTGTAGTAACTCGCAGTACATAGGTGCTCTCCGTCCCACGCTCAAATGTCCACGAACCAGCGCCCAAGTGTCCTCACCGTACGCAGTACCCGGATCGCTGGAATGGGGGGAGGGGTGGGAGTCCGGTGGGTGGTGTGGGCGGATGCTCCCAAGTTTTCCCCAGAAGCTCGGTGCACAGGGTGATCTGGCTAGATGCAGGGACCCACGAGGGACGGCAGCAATGGCCAAACCTTGAACAAGCTTCTGGGACTCTTTCAGAGGTTCGAAACCTTCTAGAAGAGCTGCAGGGCGTGGGAACCCGGGGCAGATGGGCTATAAGCGCCGCCAGCTAAGCCCAGTACGGCAGGCCGAAGGTTCTCTCATAAGCTGACGTGCAGTTTCGATGTAACGAGCACTGGGGATTTCGTCACCAACATGAATCAATCGCCGGTGGGCTGGCAGGGTGTCTTGGGGTGTTAGGTGTGTTGGGGGCAGCAGGTGTCCAGTTGTTCGGGCCAGAACAGGCCAATGCAGAGCTTGCCGGCGCAGGTCTGGTTCGCCACTCTTGACAGACAACCACTCTACTCTTTTCACGTCCCGTCCCAGTCCAGTCCCAATCCAGTCCCGGTCTCCAGACCGAACCAGACCAGACCGTTACCGTGGTACTCTAGTGCACAAAGTAGATGGCTCTGAAGTGACTGAGTGATCAATCTCGGCCAGGATCCTTCATCCAGACTGGCCTGACTGGGCAGATGCCAAGGCCAAATGTCGGTGTGAGGGCTGGTCCCTTGAACAGAGTGGATTCGCGACGAGCCTCCCGAGCCACGAGGGCCCAGGCGGAGGGGCAAAAGACCTCTGACGCTGGAGCCCCGGATTGGGTTCTGCGACGCGAGCAACGGCATACTCCGGGCTGTTGGGCCCATTTGGTGCTTGGGGTTACCGCGTGCGTTCGAGACAACAAAGGACAGGAATGGAAAATGGGACGCCCGTCCTTCGTTGGCGTCGCGCGCGAGGTTTGGTCAGCGGTCAGCTCGAGCAAGCTGCTCCCCAGGACCTTTTCAGACTCCTTCAGACCCCCCTTCCCCCCGAAAAGTGCCCCTCCCCTCCTGCCCAGGGATCACTACCGCGGCCCTGCCCGGAACTAAACACTAGCGTGGGCTTCAGAGATCCACCTGTTCGCGGGAGTTTTGCTCCTGCGCTGCTCTGCACTGCACACCGTCGTACGGTCGTCCAATTGAGAGGCATGAAGATAGTCACAGAGGCGAGAAATCGGTTGATCTTCTTCTTCCCTGATTTCGAGAGACCGAGAACGTCTCTGAGAAATGAGACTAGTCAGTACGAGTGTCCAGAAGAGTCCGTTGCGTTGGCCATATGATGGGAAAGTTGGAACTTGAGACAGCGGTCCAGGGTTTCGCGGGGTAGCGTTGGTCCCTGCACAGAAGCCGCTGTCGAATCCTTCTAGCGCCTGGCCCGTGCTTGCTGGTGCCAGCGCGAGGTTGGCACCTACCAGCAACTGATCACTGGGCTCCGTCCTTCCCCGACACGCCGGAGCTTGTTCTTGCCCATCGTGCACTTGAAGAGTCGCTCTCAAGTGCCACCCTCCCTCAGCTTCTCCAGCCTCTTGGGCAACGCTCACGCTTACCATTGACAGCCCACGAAACAGGCGAGATTGGGTCAGACCGTTCACCGCACAGACATTAACAGCCATCGGCGCCACGACCGTCGGCCACGCCGGTTGGTGCTGCAACAAGATTCACATCTGTCAAGTCAGATCAGAAACCCAAAATAGCCACCACCAGATGCAGCCTCATCTGTCTTTGCAGACGACACAAGTGCATATGGACACACATGACCCGTACTTCGTACTCCGTACCTCTCATACTTCATACATACACGCGCCGTCCCCTCAGCTTCCACTGACGTAGGCCCACGCCATTCCATCGGCGACGTCTCGTCCCCGCAAGCCCGATCGGCACCGTAGAGGAAGGTTGCACGCGGCTGACGCAGGGGGATCAGTTCAATGTCACGACAGCTGCCGACACATCACCGTTGCACAGCATCGCCTCGACATGCAGCTACCGCTTGTCTCCTGAGCCCCTCCATTCCTGGGAGTCGGACAAAAGATGACGGAAGCATGCATCGAATGTTCCTTGCGTCACGCCATCAAATCCGTGGAAATTCACGCGGCTTGCAAAACTCAAATCTCACAGTTCGCGAGCCGCACTGACGCAGGGCTGGTCTGACGCATCGCCATTTGTTTTCGGTCTTGACCTGACTGAGCTGCTGGTAGCTGTTGACTCGGGGCTGCCCGCCTCGACTTTTGCTTCTCTGCATGCCCGTTCGGAGATTGTCACCCGTCTCATCCCGTCCTGGTTCGATTCAATCTGCTCGATGCCGTCAACCTGACCATGACAGCAGTTTCCGACTTTTATCTTCTCTAGGTAATCAAAGCGTGTCTCTCCTCGGGTGTGCTCTAGGTCCCACTCTAGACTTCCGTGTGTTCGGAAGACTCTTGCCGCGACTTGACCACTCGAAAGCTTGTTCGACGCAAGACCTCACGGGTGTTCGTGCTACTGAGATGCAACCGAGCCACGAGATGATGTCGTACCGTACACTGAGACAGATAGAGGGATTCACTCGGGCCCTGTATCCCTGCTTCGGTCTTGTTGAAGCCTTAGTGACCATTTCGTTCTCCAGAACCCACCTCACTTTCATTCGGGATGGCGCGGTGCTCTGGAGGCTTTCACCTTGGCTGAGGTGGTATACTCGCTGTTCCGGTTTCCGAAACTCTACCGGCCCTGCCTTGGATAGATGCACCTGCATTCGCCTGGATGACAGGAGGTTATTCCTTGACGCGCGGATAATGGCATGGCGCCTCAGCCCTGCCTTCACAAGCTTGGGCCATCTCAGGCTGTCTGGTAAAGAGGTCAGTTGGCGAATACATTTTCGGCTCCAGGGTGGAGTACCCATCAATGTTTCTCGTGGACTTGAAGAGATGCCCGGTCGTTCATTCTTCAATGCCTGGCGATCGGAAACGCAAGGCTCAGATTCCACAAGTTCCCCTGCCGCAGTCGGTTTCGCCGCTGGTGAAGCTGCAGCAGATCGAGCCACCCGCGCAGAAGCACGATTCGATCATGGGCTGTTCATCATGGTGGCTGTCCTTGAGAGCGTACACAGGGGCCTCCGCCGCAGGTGGCTGCTTCGAGGTCGGCTTGGGTATCAGCGCGTGGGCCTCGACCATCGGGTTCTGGCCGGGGACCGGAATTACCAGCGCTGTGGCGGCCGCGAGGTACGTCAGGGCGAGGGAGATAGTTCTCATTTTTACAACCATCAAAGCATTACCGAAGGGGCCAGAGTCGATCGGGTATAAGATTGTTGTGAGAGAGTGTTGAGCGAGTGACTGAGATGTGGACGGTAGGCTCTTGAACGAGAGACAAGCTGGACGTGGGTGCGAGGAAATCAACATGAGCGAAGGTGAGGGCGTCGTGGACGCCGCGCGGTGAGCACGCGACCCAAGGTTGCATATATATGTTTGGCGTGTGTGGTACAGAGGGCAGTCCTGCCTGCGTAGACGCCCTCCCACGTATCTCATTTATCACGGTCCACCCAACGGAGGCGGTCCGAGCTGCATCCAGATTTAACACAGTCTCCAGGTCCGGTTCTCAGCCAATGTCCTAAAGTGAACCCCGCCATAAGCCGTAGCACTATTACATTGATCCTGCCATCCACCCACCGGAGAAGCTGAAGGCTTGGCGGCGCCAAGGCTGCTTCTCACCAAGACTGGTGTGGTCCGCTGACATACACACGCAATCGGCAAACTATCTAGGATGCCAAATGATACGAGGGTTCCAGCAGCTCGTCGGCCCCAATCAATGCCTTTAGAATCCAATACTTGGCTGCAAGCACCCTCAGAGCCTCATTTGATCTACTTGACCAACTTCCTCTCCTGGGCAACGATTTGTCGTCTGAATTACCAAGCCGGGCCACGAGACCCCGAAAGGGACCCCAAGGCCCAATTTCAGTACCTCCAAAACTCCCTCGGCCGCTTGCGCCAGGGAAAAAAGGAGCCGGACTACCGAATGGAGGCTGTTCCTCCGGCACTCAGATGACCACTCGTGGTTGTTACCATCTGCGCCTGCAGCACCGACGGTCATGCTTATTACTCTTCGAGGGGGACGGCTGCAACCACAACCCACCCATTCGCCTGTCATTGAACGACGTGGATGTTGTAGAGCGGATCCCGCCAAGCAATTCCTGTCGTACTGTCGTATAAGCTCATATGGAGTACATACCTGCCCTTGTCCACCTCGTTGTCAGCGCTGATAGTACCTAAGGTAACTACTAACTCCTGCGTGCCTTAAAAAGCTCTTTGGGCGTCTCCTGCTTGCAATATCCCGTGGGGGCCAACAACTCCCAGCTCCCGTGACCCGTCTACCGTCCTCATTTTGTCCTCGTCTTTCGACGGTCGCCGGAGTAATAAAAATTCGCGTGCCTCGGGCAAGTCGCGCCGGATTCATGCTTCACGTGCAATGACAGCTCGGGGCAACGACGGCCGCGTCGGGCAACCGGACGCGCACGACACGGATTCGATCAATGTGCTTATCAGATCCGATCACTGTGCCTGCATACAAATTGTTTTCTATATTTAATGTTTTCTATTATTTTGACTTATACT
>JALRMF010000548.1:0-25525 GCA_026120015.1 Dendrostoma leiphaemia
CTTATTACTAAATATAATGTATTTATATATATATATATATTTTATATTATACTATTAAAATTAGCACTATAAAACGCCTAACTTAAAATATAAATTAAAGCAAACAATAAATACAGCAGAAAAGAATATAAAGTCAAATAAATCTTTAACTCTTAAACATAAAAGAAAACACAGAAATACCTTATTAAGTAGAAAAATTACAATTACGCAAAAAACACATAAAAACCAATAGAAAACCTAGGAAATTGCAAGCAATCGCTTAACCAATACCAACGAGCAAACAACCAAACAACGTAACAATCAAGACCCACTATTAAAACCACTAACAAACTACTAGTCACAATTAAAACCAATTAAATTCCTTTATTAGTAACGCTAGAATTACTAACCAACTTACTAGCTATAAACAAACTTTTAGTTAAAAAACCAAACTAGTTAACTATAGCGTTTTTTACATTAACAAAACCCTAGTTAAAACTCTTAAAGTTAAGATTAAATCATACAATACTTAACTCTTTAAAGACTATAGCTTAAACAAAAGCAAAAATATAAGCCTGCTTAATTTTAGCCTTTTTTGCCTTTATTTGCTTTAACTCCTCTATACTATTAATTTTATAATAAATAGCTTATATTATCTTTTTAAACTATATATGCTTTTATTTGCGCAAATGCTTTACCTTAGCTATTATAAAACAAAAATGCTTCTTAGCACTCTTTAGCTTATCTTTTAGCTGCTAATACTGCGCACTTATCTAGCGCAGCTTAAAAGCGCTTAGCCTTTAAATATTATAGCAAAAATAGCCTAAGTAAATATACTTAGCACATTGCGCAGAGTTAATAAAAAAGACTTAGCAAAATAAAATGCTATAACTTTTATAAAAAAAAAAGTTATAGTAATTATATTTTAAAAGATAATAAAAAGAAGAAAATCTTTTTATTTAGTTTTTTTAAAACGCAGCTTAGAAGGATAAACTTTTTTAACTCTGCCAAATATAATAAATTAGAAAGTTAGGATTTCAAGGGAGAATAATAATAAAAGATAAAAAAAGAAACTTATAAAATCTTTTAAAATAAAAGAATTAAAGAGAGAGATAATATTATAATTTAACTATAGGAAAAGTTAAAAAACAAAACCCCTAGCGCTGCAGTTTACCTACTTTAATTATATAAAACATTTGTTATATTAAAAGTACGCTTATGTTAGTAAAACACCAAAGTTAGAGTTAGTATATTAAATATATTGCTATTTAAGCTATTTATAAATATATTAAATAAGTTGCTATTTAAGCTATCTAATACTAAAGATAGTATAAAGGCTATAAGATATAAAAATATAATTATTACTATATAAATAGTATTTTCTTTATAGCTCTTTAATTATTAATCTAAGTATTTACTTTTAAATAGCTTTATCGCTAGTAATTATTTGCTAGTTATAAAACAATAGTGTTTTTATACTATGATTAGTATACTCTTCTAATCGTCTCTGCTGACATAAACCCTTTAGCACTCTAGGAACCTATAAAACCCAGCAGTGATTATTCCAAATTACTTACTATTATTTAAACTACTTATAAATACCCGTAGGTTTATTTAAAGTTTGCAAGTAGCACTTAGGTTCTACCTAATTACCTAATAATGGGTATTTCCTAGGCCTATTTATGATTTGCTTTAGCTGTTCGCTGTATTCTATCTCTGAAATTCTGTCCCAAGGTTGCTAGTGTTATAACAGAGTACCTGATTTTGTCATCAGGATACTTCCTTTGCAGCTTACCCCCTTCCCTCCCCCCCCTCTTTTTCACACTCCTCATAGCTAAAATTTCTTCTTATGCTCCTGGTATGACAAATTAGCTATTGTGCTTAACTGATTACAGTGTCGTTGCAGTATAATGCTCCCAGCAGTACTACTCAATGACTTGTTTAGTTTGTAGAACCTTCCATTCTTGTCTTTGTCCATGCGTACCCAGTCTCCATTATTTTTTGTGCTTATCAGAGCCAGTCAGAAGCTAGAAGTTTATATGAAGCTGCGCTGGATAGGCAGAGCTGAAGAGAAAAGACCGGGGCAGAATACACACAACTAGGATCAGCATTTGTACCAACTGCTCTCGCATATGCAATTCTAATAATGCTGACAATTCAGGCACTATTAATATAAGGTAAGTAAATCACTCCTCCCTCAGAGGGAGGTTGAGGGCGCTTCTTCTGCTTCCTACGTGTCGTTATGCTCTTGGGCCCCTGACGGCGCCATTTCAACCAGAAGTACATATACGCCACTTTAACCATAAGTAGACTTTAGTCGACTGCACATTGAGACATCTATGTCCATGCAGAATGCTGAGGCATAGACATCCTTAAGTGCGCTGCTGGAAATATAGGCAGATCTTCAGCTTTGGAATTTGCGGGATCTTGGGACCCACCACAATACTGAGAATGACCACAGATGCGAGGGCAGTGCTTTCGTTGTCGAAATGGATAGGAAGGGTCAATTGTTGTCAGGGAGGAAAAGAAACACCTGAACACGAGTATAGGCCACTTTGGCGGCGGTGGGTATTGGAACCATGGTGACTGTGTCTTTTTCACGGTTGTTCCAAGCTGCTACCTAGGTAGTATCGTGTCCTGTCAGCCTGCCAGGCCTGCTTAAAAGATAACTTTTAAGTTTTACTAGTCTTGACTGGCCACTTCATAGAAGAGAATACTTAAGCAGTGGGTGACATGGAGTGGATACCTACCATAGGGTACTTTTAGGTATAAACTTAAAGCACCTAGACAGCTTGCAGACAGATACTTAAGTAGCTGTCTCTGAACTTTGCCAGTGGGGTTCCAGCTTTGTGAAAGAATCAGTCAACATTGCAAGGTTAAACAACATCTTCTCAACATGCAGCCATTGGACTTTATCGGTCCGCCCAGGTGCTCTGTGCATTCTTCACGCAGTGTGGTAACAGTAACACCCAAACCCATTGTGCCAATCATTTATAAAACGCGCTACTCCTACTTTCAAGCAAGTGAGTGGCTCAAGTTTTTCAGTGTGATCTCCTGCACAGTCTATGTCCTAAAGCCTCAGAACAATCTCCTTTAGTCTTGATTCAAATCTAATAAGATTAAAATCGTTAATTAAGATAAAGATTTTAAATTAATTAATATTAGTTTTATATTATTTAAAGAGTTAAGGGTTAAGTAAAAAGTAGTAAAAATTTATAAAGGTTTAATTTAATTTTTAAAAAAAAACTAAATAAAAAAGCGCTTTGCAGCATAGAATCTTAACAAAGCTTTTTTAACACTACTTAATATCTTTTAATTTCTCTTATATTTCTTACATTGTTATTTATTAGATTAATATTTTAATATAAGTAATAAAAGCTAAAAGCTATATAAAATATTTAAATTGCTTTAAATAAATGTAAAAATAAATAAACATATTAAAATTTAAAGCTATTGAGATCTTTTTTAAATTTAGACATAGATTATGCGAAAGATTATACCAAAAAAACTGGAGCCACTCACTTGCTTAAAAGTGGGAGTACTGCCGTAGTTAAAATGACAGCGGGTCCTCCCGTTCTGATACTAGCGTGCAGTGATGACCTGTGCATAGGGGTACCCACGCGGATACAAATTGGGGGCGTAAGTTCCTCTCCAAGCTGAATCGCAGCGAGAGAAGAGTTGCTTACAACAAGAAGCCTACTTTGCCGAAGACCCAACTCTTTGTTTTGTTTGCAACCGACAAAGCCAGGATCGTAATCCTTCTTCGTAATCCTTCTTCATGATCCTTCCGTGTACTTTTTGTTGGCTCCACACCATACCCTGCCTCGCTGCGCCACAAACAATCCCCAAGACACCCCAGAAAATATTTCAGAAAACGGCCCACAGGAAAACAACCAATTCACAGCGGCA
Organism: Dendrostoma leiphaemia; assembly: GCA_026120015.1. Classification (NCBI taxonomy): domain Eukaryota; kingdom Fungi; phylum Ascomycota; class Sordariomycetes; order Diaporthales; family Erythrogloeaceae; genus Dendrostoma; species Dendrostoma leiphaemia. The sequence goes on from JALRMF010000548.1 coordinate 3,889, forward strand.
ACATGCAAAAACTGGTTGACAAAAAAAAATATTGAATGTCACGCCCTTTTTTGGATCTATTCGAACTTAGAGTATGAAAGTTACGCCGCTCTAAACTGCGTGATTTTAGATTCAAGATTAGGGTGGAGAGTGTTTGTTGTAGATGGCAACGAGATCATAATTTGGCACAGTTTAAAGTGTCGAAATAAAAAACCGAAAGCAGCCCTAGGAGATATGTAGAGATAGGAAACCAGCATGCCCATGTGCAGTCAAGACTTTCTAATCTTGAAAAGTCGCGGTTCTTCTCAATTACGAGTATGTGATCAGAAAGCATTCTTGCTCTCAAATAGACTTAAGAGCTGAAAAGAAGTAGGTTTCAAATCATGTGATGCTCACTTGCCTGACTCTAGTAGATAAGAGTCAAAGCTAAAGTGACTTTTCATGTCAAGCTGAGTAGAAAAAACGTATGCCTCGTTAAGGTGCCTCGATGAGGTCCCTATTCCAGATCAAGTTGAGGGGGGTATTTAGCTATGGGATGAGCTAAGCCAGGAGCATAACCATGCTAAGGCGAATCTATAGCTTGAAGGAAGTTGATATCGAGCAAATACAGGTAGCTCTTTGCCAGAGCGTAAGGTAAAGCTAGAAGAGAAAATGAAAGAGAGGAAAGGGGTCCTCTATAGCCAGCCCCTCGGACAGGTTGGCCTCAGGTGCCGCTTTCCAACACATGCAGCCCTCGCCGCTATTCTACGCTCTGGAACATCGGCAGAGCATAGACAGCGGCAAACCAAGCACACCACAGAAACCACACGATTTGATCAGAAGCCGGATCTCTCCTCAGCAACACCAAACAAGCCATTGCAACTCCCGGAAGGAGCACGGCGGCCTGCCCTGCCATACCGACATTCCAGAATATTGAGCAGATGATAGACCAGAGAATCGAACAGCATGCGAGGCCCCAGCGCGATGCCGTCTGTCCGTAGACCAGCGGCAGGGTTCTCCGGCCGCGAGCCTTGTCCCCCTCGTAGTCGACAAAGTCCTGCGCGTGGACAGTGGAAGCAACGACGACAGCAGAGAGCGCCAGCCACCGATGCAGCTGGCTCATCATCACCAGCCGGCTTTGGTCGTCCAAGTAACGAACAGCAATTCCATTCTCCAGCAATACGAGGACTGCGCCCCAGCCGAAGCAGTAGATCCCCGCACCGTTTATAGCATTGCGGATAAACGGGCCGGCTTCGTTGCCCTGGAGGTCGTTGTAGAGATAGACAAATGCTATGAGCGTGACACTGGCCTCCAGGCTTCCTAGCATCACACTAACGGCCATGGCTGTTGGGATCAACGTCCGAAGGAGCCACTTTGCCTCCTCCTGCGTCAGTCTTCCGGCCGCGACAGGCCGCCACGGCCTGTTCATGGCATCTTCGATGACTGCGTCGGGAAGTCGCTGATTTGCCACATTCTCAACCAGAAGATGGAGCCACAGCCAGATTACGGCCAAGGGGAGTCGTAAAGCCACGTTTGCGTAGACGTCCTTGCACAATTCGAGGTGTGAAGAGATGAATGCGACGGCGAAGACGATCTGCGGGATTAGAAGCGTCTTGACGTCCGATTTCGCAAAGAGGATCAGGGTCCAAATATGGTAAGAGACCGTGCGTTTGATCTGGGTAAGATTTCGACATTAGCACAGGTCTTATGCCTGGAACTTGTAATGGAGTCTCTTGTGTTTAGATGAAAACTCATCTTACTGGTGGATCGGACGTATTCACATGGTCCGACTTTTCACGTTGACAGCCATTAGGCTGCATCCCCAGGTAGTTGGCCATTTCTTCAGAAAGAGAATGAGAAGAAAGAACACAAGTATAGGAAGCAAGATAGAAGACGTCGAGGCACTTCTGCCAGAATCGTTCAATTGAGTCTGAGGTTCCTTTTAAAGCTACCAGATCATACCTAAGTACAGTGGGACGGTTGAGTTAAGACTACCACAAAGTACCTTGTAAGCAGGCCTCACAGGACGCAGGACTATTGAATGGACGTGAGATAGCTGAAGGATCATCGTAAGCCGGACTGTTGTGGGTCGGGCAAATTGAAAGACGCTGGTGGTCTGCCTATTTGGGAACGTGGATGTGTACGAAGTGCTGGTGGAGACCTCGGGAGTGTAAGCCCTGGCCCACCAGGCTCACCAGGCTCACCTGCCTCGAAACCATCAAGTCCGAACTCACCACTAGCCGCATCACTCAACCAACAAAGGCCTGGGGTGGAGCCGGTAGTGGGTTATAACCAAAGCCTCTTCGGCATCCGGAATGTGCTTGCTGAACTAAATGAGACGGTCTTAAGCGGTAGCGATGACCACCGTACAAATACACGTACTGTATTTACTGTATTTGAAATAATGAATACGTGTACGAAACATAAATATACATAATACAAAACGCTGCATTGTGCTAAGTAAAGCTCAATAATTAGGCAACGTGAAACTTGTTCTTTTTAATCGAATGTAAATAAAGTAAAGCATTTGAAATAGCACAACTGCTAAGCAAAGACTTACAGTGTCCTGCCAGGGCCCCAGCCGAAGGCCGATGGTGACCACTCTATCGATTACTTGCGATGGTCAACGAGGCTGCGGTTTAATAACATGGATGTTGTGACGAGATATAGGTTAGTCCAATGCAGCTGCATTGGACGATCGTCTTTTGCGCAATAGTTATGAGCCCTCTTTACCCCTCCTTGTAATAGAGCAGGCGCGTTTTTCCCTAGTTAATTTTCCATTTATTTTTCAGCTTTTGCAATGGCTTCCAACCTTTTCGACGGCATCTTAAGGGGCTTAGCTTTGTTTACTGAGAGAAACACCTATTTTAGGTGGTTTTTGCAGCTTTGTTTTTATTGCGAAAACTGTGGCATTTGGCACTAAGTTAATTTTGACCTTTTAGATAGTATAACTGGCTTTGCTTTTAAGCTTTTTACAGCGGATGAATACTTTGATTAGCGTAATGTAATGCTTAAAGCTAAGCACTGGGATGCTTTTGCAGCTTATAAGAAGCTTTTAGAAAACGAGCGCAGGGCGCTATTAATAGCTTTTATGTTGCTTAACTTTAGCAAAGTATATAATAATTATAAAAAAAAGCTTAAGAGTATAATAGTTGCTGTTATGCGAGTAAGAGCATAGAACGCTAAATATACGGCTATTTCAAACTAGGTTATAGCTATGGTTAACTCTTAGCTGCTTAAAGCTGTGTAGATCTAGCTTGTTTTTGTAGGTAAGGGAGCGGGACTTTAAGGCTTTTTTAAAGCTTTAAAGCTTTATTTAGCATTTGCAGAAGAGGTAACGATATTGCGCATAGCTGAAGACTATTGTTAGTTGCTTATATTAGTATGATTAGAGCGGTAAAATCCTATTTAATAGCACTATAATTAGCAATAGGCTTATTTCTAAGCTTGGGAATATAGTATAGCAAATGTTATTGGCTCTTTAGCGGTTAAAGATTTTTTTAAGGCGGTTAGTGTGTGTATAGTCTTTAATTGGGCCTTTAAAGCTTTAAGCAAGTTTATATGAGATTAGGAGCTAGGAAGGCCTACTTTTATGCTGGATTAGCTTGGCACTTAGTTTGCTGCTTTTGCTGCAAAGCTTAACGACTTTAAAAAGAGGCCGGCAATCTTTTCCACGCTTAACTCTTAGTAATATCTAGCTTTATAGGCAATTTTTAGTGTTTGGTTTGGTTATCTTTGCAATAGGTTTTATAAGTAGCTAGCTTAGCATTGTATAAAGCTTGAATACGCTGTGATTAGAGCATTGAAAGATATTAAAGAAGAGGAGATATATTTTACTTTTTTAGACCCTGCTTAGTATAGAGTTATTTGCAAAAGATTAAAAAATAAAAAGTTTTTAAAGCTTTGAAAAAAGCTGTTTAAGCATAATTAGTATAATAGAGCATTAGCAAAAAAGGCTTAGTTTTTTAGATTTATTAAAACCTTAGCTTTTTTAGGCTTGCTTAACAACTTTTTTAAGGTAGTTAAGCCCTTTAAAGCTTTTGGAATTTATACAATTATCTAAGCTGCTTTTTACCAGCTTTTGGCGAGTATTTTAATTAATAATTATAGGGCCTTTTACTTGGTTAATAGCATAGATCTGCTTGATCCTAGAAGCTATTAAAGGTTAGAGTAGCTGGAATGGGTAGAAGCTGGAATAACTTTATTTTTAGTGTTAGGAAAAGGGATTTGAAAGCTTTAAAATATATTAAATAGAGCTAAAAGACTAAAGATAAAGCATTTTATGCTTATAAGCGTTAGAGTAGTTAAGAGATTTTATATTAATATTGTCTTTAAAGCTCGCTTGCAAGAATTTAAAGTTTGGGTGCTGGGTTTAGACTATATGCTATATTATAGAATGATTAAGAGCAATGTTGTGTTAGCGTAACTTAAGCGGCATTATAACTTAGTTTTTATTAAATATAAGCTTTTTTTTATTTACCTAAGCGTTTTAGCTAATATAGCAAGCATTGTTCTGCTTTTTATCTTTACTCCTACTTATTTAAAACTTTGTTTTTTACGTTAACTAAAACTATCTAGGAAAGATTTAAAGCATTTTTAGCACCTTTAAAAAGGGCATTTAGCCTTGGATGTTTTAAAGGCGTTGGTTTATAATATGCGCAGTGTGCGCATTAATAGAATTATGCGCATATGCTGCGCTTTTTATTTTATAATCTATACTTTAAATATGGTTTCTAGAAAAGCGTTAAAGCATTTTTTTAAGCGCCTATTCAAGCGTATTTTATGGGATTTATTTGATTTCTCTGCTGATAGCTTAACAAAAGCGAGCTAGGTTTTTTTTATTAAAAATAAATTTAATAGTAAATTCTTTGTTTTTCTTTATAATATAAAGCAGAAAGAAGTAGTTTTTTAAATGCTAATAAACTTTAAGAGCTGGGTATAGCGGAAATATAGACTTTTAATATGCTTAATCAAGTAGAATAATGACTTTTTAGTAATTTTGCAGCGTAGAATAATAAAATACTAAGCGTAGGTAGAGTAGAAAGAGATTGAATTAAAGTTTTCGCCTACTTATATTTATAAAACGAATAGGGGCGCTGAGCGCGCGGAATAAGAATTGATCACTAAATTGATAAAGATAAGAGAGGCGGCCGGCCTTTTAAAGCGCTTTTAGTCCTTTTTAATAAAAGCTGCAGCTTGCTTTTTTAATATATTTCTACGATAAAGTATCGAATGGCGCTCTTTAAACGAGGTACTTAAGAGCTAGTTTGCTTAGTATTTTTAATAATACTCTTCTGCTTTTATTTATAATTTAATAAAAAATCTTTAGTTGGACTAAAGCAGCATATACGCATACAATTGCCGTGCTTATCCTCTTTATAAAAAAAGAAAAGCAGGAACGCATATAAAAAGCTACAAAGTAAGCTCCCAAGGCTATATTAGATATTTGGTTAGCTATATAGCTATTAATATATATTAAATATAGGTTTTGGCGCTTAATTAAGTGTTTATTACGAAAAATATAAAGTTTGATAAGCATACTTTTTATACTTTGGAGAATGCTAAGGAGGCATTGCCTGCTTTTACTGCTTAAAATCTAATAAATAAGCTGTGGGAGGAGAAGCCTTTAGATATAATCTATTTGCTAAAAGTGCTTGGTTTTGCTGAAATAAACCCTAAAATAACTTTATTAGCTTTAATAAAGCTGGAAACCTTTTTAGTTACTAACTTAGGGGTGGATTTAAAGCAGCAATAATAAGCTGCTAAAGAAAAAAAGCTATAAAAAAGTGGCCCCCTTAGCCTTAAAAGATCTTTAAAGGTTCTTTAAGAGCAGGACCTAGCTTAAAATACTTAATTAGGAGATTTTAAAAGTAGGGCAGACTTGCTAGCATATATATTAAAGAGTTAGAAACCTGCCTTAAGCAGGGTAAACTTTATTTTAGAGGGTTTAAAAGTCTCTTAGAGTATGCAAAGCCTTGGATGCGAGCAATAACTAATAGTATGCATCTTATTTTTTAAGCAGGAGAGCTGGGGCGATATTATAGTAGTGTGAATTGATTTGCTGTTATTATTAGAAGCAGGGCTATCTTAGCACTTTTTGGCTTTAGAATCAGAGATAAGTGCTCTTTTAATTTAAAGGAGTTATTAGCTGTAAGAAAAGTTAGTGAAAAAGAGCAATATAAATTTTGTATTTTTTTTGCTGGGCAAGCAGAAGATAAACTCTCATTAGCTATCTGCCTTTTTTGCTCTTTTGCTTAATTAATAAAAAGCGCTGAAGAGGGGAGATTGGCTGTTTCCAATGCTTTACGCTGTATTTAATGCAGCGCTTTAGAGCAAAAAGGAACAGAAAACTAGGGTTAAGCTTTAGCTAAAATGAAGGACTCATATAAGTAAGCTTTTTTAGCTATTATTAAAGTTTTGGAAAAAGCTGGAAAGATATTTAGCAGCAGATTTATTTAGAAAGGCAGCGTAAGACGAGCTGTAAATACTTCTCTGAAAAGAAACTTGGCAGAAAGTTGATTATATAATTGTTAATGGTTTTTTGCTTCCTTTAAAATGGGTTTTTACCTATAAGCTTAACTAAAATGGATTTTTTGAGCGGGTAAAAGTTTGAATCTATGTTTGGGGAGACTTTTAGCTTTAGAATGCGCTGTAAAATATATATGCAGTAATATTAGCAGTATGCTTTTTTTAAGTTATTATAGTTTTAATTGCTTATAGAGATTTGGAAATTAAGTAGTTTAATGTGGTTAATGTATTTCTTAATGCTTTTTTGCATAGGAAACTTATTTTTTGCAAATTGTTGGATAGGTTTAAAAAGCTGGGAAAGTGCGTAAAGCTATATAATACTTTATATAGTTTTTAAAATGCTTTTTTACTTTGGTATAAAGAGTTTTTAAGTACTTTAAGGAGGCTGGGGATGGAAAGATGCAAGAAAAAGCATTGTTTATTTTAGAATGAGCATTGGACCATTATGATTATCTTTTATATAGATGACTTTTTGGTGCTCTATTATAAAAGCTATATATTTGCTGCTTGCTAGATTATTAATGGGATTTGTAAGGCATATAAAATTAAGGTTCAGAAAGCGGTAGAATAGTATTTAAAGATTTATATTATTAGGGACTAAGCGCTAAAGAAGCTTTTCTTAGTATATGATATATATATTAAGAAGGTTGTTAGATGTTTTAGGCTTAATAATAGTATATTACCTTTTATTCTGCTCCCATAGATCGCCTTTATTAAAAATAAGCAGTAGGCTTTTAGGGTAAAGGTAAAGAAGTATTAGGAAAAGGTTGGTTTAGTGCTTTATTTTAGAATTATAATCTAGGCAAATGTTGCTTTTATTATTACTTAGCTCTTTTAGTTCTTTATAAATCTTAGTCTAAAGCACTTAAGTATTGTTAATTAGTGTATCCGGTACTTTTTTAATACTTAGACGCTTGCTATTTGTTATTAATATTAGCCGAACTTTAGAGCTTAAGTGTTTTTTATATTGTTTAATGCTTTTTTTGCAAACGACTTAGAAACCTGGCGCTTTTCCTAAAGTTATATAATTATATTTTACAGAGGCTTGATTTATTAGAAAGCTGCGCGCTAAAAAACTATTATAATTTTCTTTATAAAAGCAAAGTTGCTTAAAGTTGAGTATACTGCTAAGGAAGTTATATTTTTGCAGCGCCTTTTTAAAAAAATTAAGTTAGATTTGGGGGGTGATGTTTGGAAAATATATAATGATAATCTATAAACTATTAAGTTGATTGTTGGAGAGAGTACTAGAATTAGCATTGTATTTTAGCATGTTGATATATAGAATATATAGCTGCGCTAAAAGCAGGGAAAGGGTATGTTTTAAGTGCTTTATACGCTAATTTAAAGTATGTTAGCAGATGGGCTTACTAAAAACCTTTTAAGGTAAAAGTTTAAGTACTTTCAAGCATTATTAAACTTATAAGATATATATAGTTTGCTGAAAAAAAAGCATGGGAAAGTAAATTTTATTAGAGGCTTAAGGGCTTTGGGGTAACTTTAGAGTTTTTAAGCCTATTTCCTCTGCTTATTAACTTAAGAAAAAAGTAGGTTAACGAGGGCATTTAGGCTCTTTTTAACCTTTTTAATGCGCTTAGTGCATAGGGCTACAGCGTTTTCGTTCTCCTTCTTATCTTTTTTTTTCTCTTGCTTTTGCTTCTTTTTCTCCTCTTTCTTATCTTTATTCTTATTATTATTATTATCATTATTATTATCGCTAAACTTGCTAGCAAAGCAAGCAGCGTAAATTGCTTGTTTAAAGGCGATCTAAAGGCGGCGTAGGCGCTGCTTAAATTAATTAGTATATGGTATGTGGGAAGCAAAGGGAGCAGTAAACTTATAGACTTTTTAGCGCTAAAGCGTTTGGCTTTAAAGTAAGCGAGGGCAGAGGCGCAGTATAAGATAGGGAGCTGTACGTAGGAGTACTTTTACGCATAGCGTATATAGCGCTAGCTACGGCTAGTGCTAATGCTAGAGCATTAGCTGTTTAAGCGCTTAGCTTAGGCTAAGCGTAGGCAGCCTAGGCAGGGTATAGAGACCAGCAGAGAGGAGCTGGCGACGCAGGCAAGCTTAGTGTTATTTTATTTATTTATTAATACTATAGTTAATATAAGAGTAGGATAATATATATTTTGCGGGTGGAAACGTAGGTAGATGAGCGGGCTATTGTATGTGATGTAATGTGATTTAATAGATTTGGCGCGCGCGAAAATTTTTATTTGGTTAGTTTAGGGAAAGCTTAGAAATGACTTTTAGGGCTTAAAATTAGCAGCGCTTATATAGCGAGCACCTTAGGGCTTTAAAACGTTTGTTTGGCGATTGTTATTGTTTATTTTTTTTATGGTTTTTTCTGCTCTATTATTTATTAAGCATAATGTAATTAAACTGCTGTTTAATTAGGGGGTATGTTGCGAGCAGGGGTCTCTATGGGCCCCACTATTTTAAAGCTCTCTACTATTTAGGAGCTCGTTTTTTCTTTGTCTTTTTTATACAATAGACTTATATAATATACCATTCTATATGGCCAACGCCTCGCCCTGCTCGCCGCAGTTATGAGTCTGGTTCGCTAGCCTAGTGGCTAATACTAGGCACTTCTTGTTGGCATTTGGCGCTAACCGTATCTCTCGCGCCCTACTTAGTTATTTTATGACTATGCAAAGGTCTTGAGTTCAAACGTGCTATGGCCAGGGATTGACTGCTACGAATGGCAGAGGGACCCTTTTGGAAGAGCAGTTCATGCAGACAGACAGATGTCTTTATAAACTGGGGGGTGTGTGACGAGATATAGGTTAGTCTAATGCAGCTGCATTGGACGATCGTCTTTTGCGCAACAGATGTATTTTCTCGGGCTGAAGCTTATTGAAGAATGACTTTTAGTCTGTTGGTAGCGGGCGACCCATAGTTTTTCGACAAAAGACGCCCCCATTGCTGACGCAAGACCTACGGTAAGACGCGCAGAACGGGGCACGATACGACGGTCTTATCAGCCAAAACGCCATATTTCGTGAGTCTTTTGAATCGCGTTGAATACCACCAGGATTCGATGTTACCTCAAAGCTATTAATATGTCCTAGGCTGTGAGCTGTGACGCGTGTCAGCCAAGCTGCTCCACATGTGCAACACCTGCAGTGTGAGTTCTCGCTGCCCAATGTTTGCCAGTCCTTTATCCTCCAAGCGCGTTGATTGAGACAGCACTAGTGGAGAGGGCTGCCGAAACCAGTGCTCCTGAAGCCATACTGAAGCTGGTCTCCACAAAGCTGGCAATGTACTTAAGCAGTTTGGGTCTCTTTGGCTACAGAATGGGACCATATATATATATATCAAATGTAATCGCTGTATGGAAGCTGCAGATCCGGAAAATACATTATGTGCTTGGTCATGAGAATATGCGAATGCCAACCATTTTCTCAGGTAGTTCAATTTCCGAGGTTTGCGCCTCGGGGCGCGCACGACGTTCATCACACGATCCCAGCATACGTCTCGACACTGGCATGAGTGCTTGAGCCTCAGCAACAGCCTGGATAAGGCTACTTCGCACTCAGTACCTAGGTCCATGGTGATTTCATGCGAGGCTGCTCCCTCCTCGAGTTTGAGTTAGGAAATCTCCCACAACCTTGAGGACTCTGTCTCGCAGACCGCGCTCTAGATGGCACCTGTGACTCCCATTTGGGAAGGTTATCCAGCGTATTTTGGTAATGTGCTCGAAGAATGGTACCTGCGAAATGTCGTGCGAGGTGTCGAACTCTGCGCTGTACACGAGAGTCGGAACATCAATCTGCGGCAGGCGTGAAATGCAGGTCCAATCAGCCATCGAGCCCTCTCCGGGATTGAGATGGATCGAGGGCCCCAATCTGGAGTCGTACATCAGTATCTGGCGGCAGTCCTTGAAAGACTTTAGCCAACGTACATCGTCTGGTTCACAGTCGTCTCAGTCATATGCCTGAGCGCCGGCAGCATCTGCTCGGGCATCGGGTCCTCCCGGCAGAAAAAAAGTCTTGCTGTAAACCATGGAAGCCTCCTTGAACGCCGAGCTGCTGAAGTCGCGTTTTGCGACGCATTCCTCCTGTGCCAACATTAGCTGAGGATTTACACCAGGAGCAAGGGACAACTTACGAGTGTTTGGCGGATCTCTGGAGGTAGCTCGCGTCTCCGCAGTTCGTTCCCTCGGATTGAGAGCTCCGTACTCGCTAGAGCACTGGCGAGTACAAGTCTCTTCAAGCCTTTCGGTCGACTGCAGGCAAAGGCTGCAGCGACCCTCCCGCCAAAGCTATGGCCAAGGAGATGATAACCGGCACCGTTGGCATCTGACAGTTCCAAATGATCTAGGAGGTTCTTCAGCTCAGCAGTGAACAGCGACTCTTGCCAGAAATCCTTGCTGCCGTCCATCTGCGGAAGATGGGTCGAAGAAGCACATCCGACCTACGACCGGGAGGCCGTACTCGGACCAAAGGTCTGCAAAAGTTAAGAGATATTCATGTCCCACTCCAGGGCCACCGTGTACGATGACTAGCGGTGAAATCCCGCTGGATAGATTTCCAAAGATCTTATAATACGTCTCGCAAGCAATGTCCGGATGTCCAGGAATTTGGAAGGCGACCTTTCCTTCCTTCGTCGGAGTCGGACCCATTGCTGGACCCGGGCGGCGCAGGTTGACGCTGGCGATACTGCCTGACCTCTGCGCAAGTCATTAAATCGTGATTGTTGATGCTTCCAGTCCCAGACAAATCCGAAGAAAGACGGGCGAAGGGCTATTCCAAACTCGTGCCGCTGAAATCAGCATTTAATTGAGAATGTAACCATATGCGATGTGCCATCCAACCTTGAAAAGGTCACTCGAGGTTGACAGACGCAGGGGACCAGGGTGGAGCTCTGTGAATCCGCTGCGCGCAGGGTCATATCAGCCGCCGTATATAGATACAGCGTACAAGCCAGTGCGGATCCTTACCGTGCAGAGTTACACCCAGTCCCATATGTAAGGGATCTATCTAGACCTTAGAAGTTAGCCTGGCGCTAAGGTTTCTCGTCCACATCTGTGCATTTTCTCACCGTTGCGGAGGATGTTTGACTCGTACAGACACGGATTGTGAATGGATGCCACCTACCTAGGTACTCTGGACCTGAGGTCTTACCCATGCGTCCACTGCCATGAGTATTCGCAAATGCTTTCCGCAGTGATCCACTGATGACGACCAAAGTATTGCGCATGAAGACGAAGGATTCGCTGGCCTGTCCACCTGGGCAGTTTGTGCAATACCTAGGTACTGAGCAAGACAGACACAAATTCACCACCCGGTAGATAAAGTCGTCCCCCTTTACAGGCATTCGTGTAGAGGATTCCATCATTTTCTTCCTTGATGACTTCATCACAGTTCTTAGGGAGACCCATTGCCACAACGTGACAGCCATAAAGCTCGATTGTGTTGTGTCCGCTCAGGATGTCATACTGCACTGTCCTCGTGGCGCGCCGTCTTCTGGCCGATCCTATCTCTCCGGGCCCCTTCGCCCGGGGGGGGGGGGTCAACTTACTTCGAGTGCTTCGATGCCCTTTCCATATCTTCCAAACCAACCTACCCAGCCATGTCAGTTAATCCGTATATGATGGGCTATTCGTCATGATAACAGCCACTGCGGCTTGGAGGGCTGGATCGTTATCACACGTTAAGTCAAGAACCTGCTATTGTGGGCGCCGAATTTGGCTGGCGTGTGTCGCTAATTTCGGATGCCTTGACAGCGCGCACGGCAGGTTCACAGTTATACCACAAGCGCCCATCGCCTTCCAAGGTTTCCCTTGCCCTGCGCGCAAATCCAGACCACGTCCACGCACCAACAGCAAATCCATTTTGGGGGGTTTGATGTTGCGGAAACCGATGCTTGTCATTTTGGGTTGGGGAGGGGGGGGGGCTCCGGGTTTCCAGGAACCGATGCCTGTGACTTCGCCCGCCAACGTCGAAGTTGGTGTCTGTCTCTGGCCATGTTGGAGCTCGGCGGGCTACAAAATGGTGGGCTCAGCACCTGTAGGTCCTTTCTAAGTGCCTGTCTTCGTATTGCGTCCGGCGGGGATCAGAATTTGTGCTCAAAAGCTTAGGTGGGAATTTGAATACCTAGGTACTTATTTAATCTGCTCACTCTCTGAAACCCTTGGAAGTCCGTTTACTTGAGTGCAATCAAATAAGGAAGAAAATTGAAAATTGATGCTTCATCGCAACAGTCCCTGTCTTGTTTGCTCGCTGAAGTCAATGAGAGTCCCAGGCATAAATCCGACACCAACTCGAGTGTAGATGTTGGAAGACACTGGTGCTGTCGAGGTCACCAGCAAGACGTAATGAATCCGTTCATTCATCAACTCCTGCGGCGGTTCCTTCACTCTGCCGAGAATGATGCACTTCAGGGATCGCTCCAGCTCATCCACCCTCTCAGGGTCGTCCAATATGATATTGGCATTCTTAGATGCCTTTGCTCCATGCACATCAACAGGACGAGGAGTTACAGTCAACTTCAAAGGACAGGCGGAGTAGTCCCGGCTGTAGCTCCAGGTCTTCCCAGCGCTGTTAGACCACTGCGAGTGAATGTCTTTAGCCTCCCACTCGATCTTGTTGAAGGGTGGATCCAAATAATCAATAGCGCCTCTGTATGCCATCCAGGACCACGATGGTGGCGGAATTCTTACTGCCGCCGAGCCCTCGACGTGCTCAAAGTCTATCCTCTGCAGGCTGGGTGCCTCCTTTTCATTAAATGCTCGTCTCCATAGCAGGCCTCGCCAAAGTAGGCCACGTTCTCCGTCATCGAGAACGCCGAAGCCTCCTCGGACGCGAAAGCTCGAAACCAGATGTTTCTCGATACCAGCAATGGCAACAGGCCGGTCCTCGTCATGTGACAGCTCCAGGCGCGAGTACTTCGAATAGAGATCTTGATACAGCCGGATCTTGGCACCGCGGGTCAATTTGGTTGTGGATTCTGGGAACCTTGAGTCTCCCAGGAAAGCGGCGAGCTCACTAGCAGTTCCAATGCGTAAGCGTCAGTAAAGTTGCGTAATATTGTGAAGACACATGGCTTCGTTGCCGGGTCTGATCATCAGACCTGTCGGGACACTGAGAATATCGATATAGACAGGACCAACACTTACTTGTTCATTTTCATCCCAGTCTCGCAGCTGACGCCGGACCCGCACTCCCAGTAAGTCTGCCGGCCCGTAAAATAGATCGTACGTCGCGCCAGCGCCCTTTCCTGCAAAACCCAACCACGCTTATTCAAAGGACTACCTAAAACATGCTGCTGGAAATTATCTATGAACTCGCAGACATAGACAGGGGCCCTAGAGCCTTGCTTAATAGTGAGGTATTTCCTCTCCTGGCGAGGTTTAAGGAATCCGTCGTGCTGCCCAGTGGCACAGCTCGCAGCTAAGACACAGTACGCTTGGCTGAACACATCTTCCATGCGCTTGGCCTCCTTGTCGAAATCCCCGTCAGGACCCTGGATGATACAGATAGAATCGATCCACAGGTATCTTTTGTTCAGACCCCGAGCAACAGCCACAGCGTCCTGGAATGTGAGTGGTAGGTCTTCGAAGTCGATGCCTTCTTTGTGCTGAGCCAGGTTTTGGGGGTAGGTGCAGAAATGCGACGACTTTTCGGGTCCCCAAGGGTGAGACAAGGCGAGATATTCAATCTCGTCAAGTGCCTGGGTCTCGTACAATTTCACAGTTGGTGAATCCTTGTGTCCTACGTCAACAAGTCGTGTAGGGAGGGGGTGTTTGGCAGTATGGGATACACTGCAGTTTGTATGTTTCGTATCGCATTTACTCAACCAGCCTTGCATTATCGAGAAGTGAGTTATGTCACCAACATTCGGAAGCCGAGGAAACCCGATCTGCAACGAACACTCAGCGACGTTGTCGGCAACGGAGTCAGAGCCTGAAATACATCTCCGAATCAGCAGCTGTCCACCGGTGGCTTAAAAGGTCCAATCCATATTGCTTTCCGACTTTGCTCGGTATCTCGGGTAGATGGACGCACCTGAGCCTCGTTGAAGGGCTAATAGGCTCAGAACAGGAGGGTCTTCTCCGTTCAGGCGCAAGTTAGACTTGAATCGTTCGAAAGAAATAGTGCTCAAAGGTTTCCCCACTGAGAATGAGGTGTGTCCGATATCCCAACGTAATTTGCAGAAATCGCAAAGGCGTGCCTGTTTTCTTAGCTCACGTAGAATGTCTCTCATTTGAAATGATTGTGCGCAAAGATCCATCTTCTCGCACCTCGGACACAATTTCGACGCCTCCTTCAGTCCTGATGTGATCACTGTCTGGAGTTCACTTCCACAGAGTATACTCTCGGCAAATTCGTTGTCTGACGTGAGTTTCCATGTCTCATTGAGCTACACCCGTTAGTCAGAACGGCTTCGCATTCAAATATCACATCAAGATCAGCTTGGAAAGGCACAGTGATAAACCTACGGACTGAGGCACAGTCAGCGAATTTCATTTGACAAAGAACGGATTCCAATTACTCACCGGCTGCTCATATTAGTCTGCTGCATGTTTCATTCAAATCAATCGCTCCAGTCCAATATAATGACGGGTTTCTACTAACATGCTAACACAGTGAACGTGAACCTCTTATCAGCTTCGTCTCCGTCGCGCTTTGCAAGTGTGTAGTTTGACTTACGGTCTGTGATTCGTGGACGCCACAGCATAATATCAGCACTGAATCTATGATCTGGCACTTGGTGGTGATCTCACATACTATGTACAGTGTCAGTCCCTACCTGCGAACCGATGGGTGTCTTGAGATGTTGTTGGAGACCGGTTCAGATGCACTCACATTCTGCAAGCATTAATGTTTCTTTTTTCCTCTTCGAGCTTTCTGAAATACGTTGGGATGAATGGGTTATTGTTTCCACTTGGAATATATGAGACTCTCGGAAATGACACTCACTTTTGATCCTTTAATGTCGAGGTGATTTGCCCCCCCTTGTGGCCCTTGCAGAGTGTTCAATGGCAGTGGCAATTGCTTTCCAGCCTTCACGAGTCTGGAGCCTTGACCCACAAGCCAGTAAGTCTTGTTTCGTCGGCCTTTTGATTGGATTTCACTCAGCAAGGAGCAGAGTTCACCAGCATTGGTCCGACGTCTTGGCATTGGCGTCATGGCATTGCAGGGAAGCCTCGTAATTAACAACCGATCTCTGACGATCTCGAGGAGATCCCGTAGAGCCTTGGATGTCTCGAGATCCTTGTACATGCAATCCATGAGCTCTGTGACTTTCGAAGGTATGGCGACGTTGTGAAGTTTGTTTTTCCTAGTGTACTCTGCAGTCCAATAGCAGCTTTCTCGCTGGTCGAACGGAGACTTTGTCTCTTGATCCAGCTCATTGATCCTCTCAATGCCATAGAGTAGCCAGGTAAGGAGTTGCAAGATTATGCAGCCAATAGACCAGATATCATATAGTCTCGATGTTGGGGCGCTGCTCTGCTTGTAGCTTTCCGGTGGCATATACGACAATGTGCCCGACCCAGCCGTTGAAGTGAGACCGAGACCGACACCGCGACCGCGACGGTCGTTGGTAGCCTGAAGTTTGTACTGGGCCAATCCTAAGTCGGCCATCTTCCAGGTACCCACGAAGCGCGGCTTGCAATCGAAGATCAGGATGTTGTCAGGCTTGAGGTCGCCATGACGGTATGATGCTGCCCTCCCATGCTTGAAATTGTGGAGTGCCTCGAGGTCCTTAGCCATGCCCAGGAGCTGGTCCACGATATCCGGGATGTTACGTTGGGCAATCTCGGCGCGGTTGTCGTAGCCGTTATTCCGGCGCCAGAAGTCCCAGAGATTGCCACCGTCGGCCCATGGGAACAAGAAATATTGCTTTTCTGAGAATTTAAACATTGCCTTGATCTCAACAACATGTTCAAGATTCTTTCTCCCGATTTTCTCGAGCGCTTGAACCTCTCTCTTCCAGGCGCGGTAGGCTGTTGGATTGCTGTTGATGGGCTCCTTGAGTTCCTTGATAGCAGCCTCGCAATTTTTCTAGAAAGCCTCAGTTTCATGAGAGCAGAGCTTCAAAGGGGCAAAGGGAAAACGCCTTAGCATTCACACCTGACAAATTGGGTCATTTGGATCCAAGTAAGATTTGTGAATCGTGACGTGGTAGACGGTCCCGAATTGCCCCTGGGAATCGAGTCGACGAGCTGATGTAATAGGAAGTATGATACATGGAGGAATGCTCTGTTTAGAAAATCGTTTCTTCATCGAGAACTCGTAGGCTCTGAAGATATATTGATGGCCATGGAAATGCTCTGCGCGGAAAGGGTCCTCTGGCCATATGTTGTTCAGGGTCTCAATAGAAATCCGATCTTTAAGGTGGTCATCCGTGATCCCATACTGCATGAAGCGTCGCATTGTCTTGCGGGTGTTGCTACTGCCGCATATGCAAATGGCAAAGATCTCGCGAGCAGAATGACGGACAAACCGGTACAAAGCCTCATCTTCGTTGCTGGGAGCCCTTGATGAACCAGAAAGTGCTTCAGGGATGGAGGCGGTGGTGATCAAAGCTAATGCCTCTTTTGGTGCAAAATGCTTGGGGCCACAATTTTCCGGGAAGTGACATTCCACCAGAGCCTTGTATATCTGATTCGTTATGCCCTTTGATGAGACGTCACTCGACGAGCTGGGCATTGTGGTCAACGTGGCGCAAGGTAGAGGGTGTGATCACTGGAGTGCCGCTGTTGAACAAGAGGGGGAAAAATACATCTCCTCAGGGTCGTTCCAAAGTTGAGAAGAGTGTCAGGGGCCTTGCAGAGACTCAGCCAACACACAATCCGATGGGGCAAGGAGTGGTCATATGCTGATATTTCTACTTTCTGCTACATAGCTGGGTGCAATGAACAGCCTTCACGGGAGTTGCGGAAGCCCACTGAGCAAAGGTGTCTGCAAGCCACAGGACATGTGGGTTCAGAGCAGGAAAGCTGGGGTGGGGAACTGACCGATCCGCATGCACAAACATGTGCATCTTACTCGGTCGACCAATGTTCGGTGTCCTTCGCATGATGCGATCCAAGGGGGTGGTCAGACGTGACCTGTGATAGATGGGTAAATCAATAAGTATTTGGTGTGCAGATAAGTTGCGTACATGAAGTCACAGTTCACCGCTCATTCTTCGGTCAAACAACTCAGGGCCGAGTCAAAGCTGAACAGAATACTTAGACATCTCTGCGGACAGATGCCTTGCAGAGAGGTGCTATCTGCGTGCAACCACCTCCGACAAAGACCGAGGTGGTTCGATGTGGCCCAAACTGGGTTGCTTGCAGGACCCCCACTCGGATTGAGGCTCAATCGGATCATGTGGCCAAAGCCACAGGATCGTCGGCTCCGTGCTCACGTCAGTTCCATATCCAGCATCACTCAAACGTGTCTTGAAGATGTTGAGGGCATTAAGGGCTGTAGATTTACGTTGCGGTGAGTGCATGCGTTGTCAAACGCGTCAAGAAGTGGCAATCGTACCCGAGAATGCGAGACAGGATACTGAAGGACCAGATTCCACCAACGACGGAAGTTGATCAGAAGTACTCCCACTTTCAAGCAAGTGAGTGGCTCCACTTTTCGGTGTAATCTCCCAAATCGTTTACCAATTTGCCACACAAATTCCAGCCAGTTGGCATTTCCTCTTTGCTACCAGCATAATGCGTTTTAAAGCCAGCAAAGTAATTATTATAAACTTTACTATATGCTTAATTATATAACGGCATTACTAAAACTATTATAATTATTTACTAAGCCTTTATTTAGCAGCTTAGCTAGCGCAAAAGTATTGCTAGCCTTTAGCATTAGTATATTTAATCTAGCTTATAATACTATTTTAAAATAATTTAAAAAAACTATTATGCTAGTTATAAAAAGCTTATACTTATTTTTAGCAAACATAGTTTTATTTAAGCTATTAACTAGTTTAAAATTAATCTTTTACTATATTATAAACTTATTTTAACCTACTAATTTTCTATAACGCCTTTATTTAAATCTTAAGCAAAAGATAGCGTTTAACTTAAATTTTTATAGCTTTATTAAAAAACTTTAAAACATAAGGCTATAATATATATGTATAGCAAGCGAGACATAATAGCGAGCGAGACACTTTTTCTATTACTTACCACTTTAATCAACTAAAACTCTACAATAACGCATTAAATTAATTAAAACTACTTAAAATAATTATTATTATTTATTTCTTTAGCCTCTAGATAAGTTTGCGCATTGTGGCCTATTTTGCGATAAATGCTATATTATTGCATACTTATCTGCTTTTATTTTAATAAACTATTATTTTTACCTTTTTCTCCTAATTTTTTATTAACTATGCTTTTCTTAGCTAAGATCTTTTATGCATTAAGTATAAAAATATCTCCTTTATCTTAGACCTAGGTTTTTTTTGCCCTTTAACGCTTACTTAATGCTAGATTTGCCTTATAAAAAGTATAGACTTTTGTATTTATAAAAGTAATCTAGTATATAATTGCTTATATAACTTTAAAAAGCTAGTTAACTGCTTAATAAAGTAATAATAAAGAGCTGTTTTAATAAGTAGCAATTTAATTTTTAATAAAATTAGATTATAGAATAGCTTTTATTAAATTATATAGCATTTAAAAAGTCTAAGGTATAAGTAGCTTAAGAGGTGTTTATAGGGGTAATAGTAATAATAACCTAATATTTAGCTATAAAATAACAGCTTTTAGATTTAAAAAAATAAGCCTAGCCCTTTTAAAGCTTTTTTAAATACTTTTTAGAGTTATTATAGTAAGAAAAGCTTATTTAAAGGCTTATAAAAACTTAACCTTAGTAATATAGTTAATATAGCTTTTAATAAAAATGTTAAGTTAGTCGCTATATTTTAACTTTAAGATATTAAAATAATCTACATTAAAAGGTTAAGTAAGATAAAACGAGTGTAAAGGCAGGCAAAGTATAATAATGTTATATTTTTTATAATAGGCTTTGAATTTAGCGTTGACGTAGCTCTTATAGCCGTTAAGGATAAGCAACTAAAATCCTCCCTTTATTTATAACTTGGAATATTTATCAAAGTATTTTAGCTATTTAAGGCTTATTTAATTATTTATCTACTTATTTATAGTTGTTTAGACTATTTAGTTGCGTAAAAGGCTAGCTTGCATATATTAATTAGCAAGGTAATAATAGCTTTAAAGTATTAGATATAGCGATAGTATATACCTATTATTATTAATATAAACAATTGCTGTCGCTTATTTCCTATTGCTAAGCTGTATTGATTTTAGTTTTCTAACGCAATTAGCGTATATAATTACTATAGCTGGTTAAATTGCGCTTATTATAAAGCTAATCTTATTAAAGTTATAGATATTATAGTCTTAGATCTTATATTTTGCTTTTATATTTTTAACTAATTAAAACTAATCTCTAATAACTATTAGATCTTTGCAATAAGCTCTTTAGTAATCATAGGCATGATTTACGCATGTTTTAAGTTTTAGTTATTATGCAATAAAGCATTAGGCCTAGCGTATCTTAACGCATCTTTTACTATATACTATAAGCAGTAAATTAGCTATCTTAGTTATATTAGCAAGCTAGGGCAAAAACCTTTAGGCATTTTAATTAAAGATATACTTAATAATTAATGCCTTTTTAAATAAAGTCAAAAGCTAGCTGTTTAATAGAATTATAGTCTAAGGTTATTGTTTATTAAGTTAATAGCTTAATGTTGCAAGAGAAACATTATAAAGCTTAAAAGCGCGTTTTTGACTTATTTTTTTTAATAAATAGATTGCATTGTAGGCAAAGATAATGCAACCTTTAAAAGTAGTAAATTCTATTGTTATTAGGGGAGAAATAATGCGTTAAATGTAGTATATTGCGTTTTTAGGAAAAGTGTCTTGCTTGCTGTACATACATGTTAAAGTCTTATAAAGCTGCTATAGCTAATATAGCTTAGTAGAAGGCTAGCAAAAGTAATAAGAAAGCGTTTGCTAAGCTATTAAAGGTAATAAAAACAACAAATAAACCAAAGGCACCTAATAAACTAAACATAACGAATAAATAAAAATAATAAACAAAAAAGTAATAAATAAAAAGGCAATAAATGAAAAAGCAACTAATAAACTAAAGGTTATTGTAAGAGGCTGGCCTCTTCATTGGGGCATAAAGACTACCTAGCGCCTCTTTGGCTTTTAGCTGCGAAAGCGGCCCTCTTTGGCCATTAGGCTAAAAGGTACTAACAACTTTAAACGCTAGAGTTGCCTAGCTAAGGCCTATTAAGGCTTTAGCTTTTAGGATTGAGCTTATTATATATTCTCCCGCTCTAGGAAGCCCTACTCTAGGGGTAGGCCTGCAACACTTTGAAAGCTTACCTACGACGTTGCTTTCTAAGCTAGAGCTCTTACAGAAAGGGTGCCTATATAAACTAACTCGCTTTTTAAACTAACTTAAATAGTTTAAAGATCCTTTTTATATAGCAATCGTAACTTAATCTTTTGACCTTTTGGTGAGTTTAGAGTTGTATGTGAGAGGCTGGCCCCTCCATTGGGGCATAAGGACTGGCTAGCGCCTCTTTGGCTTTTAGCTGCGAAAGCGGCCCTCTTTAGCCATTAGGCCAAAAGGTACTAACAACTCTAAACGCCAAAGTTGCCTAGCCAAGGCCTATCAAGGCTTGAACCCTCAGGATCGAGCCTATCACAGTTATTATACTAGACTTTAAGGCAGATAATAACCCTTTTGCTAAAGAAAGCGGTAGCAGCTTCTCTCGTTATCTCTTTCACTAATCTCTCTTATCGTTTCTTATTATCCCTCTTACTAAAGCAGCAAGCCTCTTTCGCCAAGCCTAAAAACAAAGACGGCAGGCATTTTCATTAACTCTTAATATAACAGCAGTAAATTAGTTTTGCTAAGGCTAAAAATAGCAGCAGCTTTATAAATAATTCTTTTTAACTTTTATTTCTTACTTAGTTTTAACATTTATGTTATTTAAAAATAGCTTTTAATATTAGTAATATAGCTGCTAATAGCATATATAAAGTTAATAAAAAACTGCTCCTAGTTTTTTAAGTTTTATTATTAGTTTAAAATATATATTATATATCTTTAAATATATGCTTTAAATTCCTTAAAAAAAGACTTTAATAAAGTTAAAG
>JALRMF010000549.1:0-25471 GCA_026120015.1 Dendrostoma leiphaemia
CCTATGCCTTATATATAACAAAGCAATAAATATAAATATTAAACTATTTAACATATTAATAAAGTATTATAGTTTTTAAAAAGTATTTAAAAAGATACTTAACAACAATACAAAAATCTTTAAATATAATTAATAGGATTATAAGATACCTCTTAAGAAAAAGACAACGCTAAAATTTCATAAAATCTATAGACTTAACAAAAAATAACTTAAAGCACTTAGAAACTACCTTAACAAAAACCTATTAAAAGGTTATATTTAACCATTATACTCGCTAACAAAATACCCAATCTTATTTATATTTAAAAAAAACAATAAACTTAGATTATGCATAGATTATAAATAGCTTAATAATATTATTATTAAAAATCAATATCTTCTACCCTTTATCAAAGAACTTAGAAACTAACTTTAAACTACATAATGGTTTATAGCATTCAACTTTAAAAGAGCATACAACCTTATTTAAATAAAAAAAAGAGAAGAATAAAAGACGGCCTTTAAAACCTAATATAGATATTTTAAGTACTTTATCATGCCCTTTAGACTTACTAATGCACTAGCATCTTTTTAGGAAATAATTAACCACATTTTATAAAAATATTTAGATATTTTTATTATTATATACTTTGATAATATTTTAATCTACTCTTAAACTATGGAAGAATATATTTAGTACGTTAAATAAATACTTTAGAAACTTTAGGATATTAATCTCTTTGTAGAATTAAAAAAGAGTTACTTTTATATATAAAAAGTCAACTACCTTAAATATACTATCAAACTAAAAGCAATATAAATGTAGAAAGATAAGGTGGAAGCTATATGCAACTAGCCTATACTAAAGAACGTTAAAGACGTTAAAGCATTCCTTAGATACATTAATTTCTATTAATAGTTTATTAAAAACTATAGCAGCATAGTTAAACTAATAATAAACTTTATTAAAAAAAACCAATCTTTTTTATAAAAAAAAAAGCAAAAAAAGCGTTTACCAAAGTTAAGGAACTTATTATAGCTAAATTAATTTTATAAAAAGCTAATTTAACAAAGTTTTTTAAGATTAAAACCAATGCCTTAGACTATATACTTAGCAGATAGTTAAAATAGCAAAATAAACAAAGACGCCTTAAACTTATTAGTAACTTTTTATACAAGCTTAACAAACCAAAACTCAACTATTTAATTTACAACAAAAAACTTATAACAATTATTAAAGCATTTAAAAAATAACAATACTACTTTATTAGCGCAAAACACCTTATTACTATTTATATAGATTATAAAAACCTTATATAATTTACCACAACCAAAGTCTTAAACAAATAACAAATTAAATAAGCAGAATTCCTCTTTTAATTTAATCTTAAGATTATCTATTAAAAAAGAAAAAACAACAAACAAGCAAACGCTCTTAGCCAATAATTAAATCACTAAAAAAACAGCTAGCCAAAAAAATAAATCCTCTTTAACATTAATAAATTAAGCAACTTAATATACTAAGCTAAACAACTTAATATTACTTATTAAGTTAAACTTAAATAAATAAAACTAAACCAAGCTAGCAAGCAAAAATAAAACAAATATATTAAAAAGATACACGCAGTCTTAGCATATAAACACTAAAAAGTTACTGCTATATATTATAAAATTAAGCAAATATAAAACCTGCTAAGACTTTAAAAGCAAATTAAAAATATTTTTAAAAACTATAATAAGTATAAAATTAACAAGCTAAAACAATATAAGCTTTACAGATTGCTAAAACCTTTACTAATATCTAGCGCTACTTAGAAATTTATTAGCCTAGACTTTATTATTAAGCTACTATATTTATAAAAACCTTTAACTAAGGTTATTTTTAATAACATTTTAGTAATAGTTTATAAACTAACAAAGTACGCTTACTTTATCTCCTATAAAAAATCCAACACTGTAAAAGATTTTGCCTATATTTTCTTTAAAACAATTCTAAGCAACTATAAAATGCTAAAAGAAATTATTAGCAATAAAAATAAGCTTTTTGCCTTAAACTTTTAAAAGTCTCTTATAAAATAACTTAGCAGCAGACATAAGCTTAGCATAGCCTATTACTTAAAAACAAATAAATAAACAAAATAAATCAACTAAATCTTAGAATAATACCTTTGATTTTACCTTAACTATTAATAGGATAATTAGGTTAAACTACTACTATTAGCATAATTTATATATAATAATGCATATATATCTACAATAAAACAGTCTCCTTTTTATGCCAACTATAGATTTAAACCCAAGACATATTACAAACAAATTAATAAAAAGAAAACACCAGCAATAAATAAAAAAGCAAAAAATATTAAGAATATTTAGCATGCTATTTAACAATAGCTTTTCTTTATATAAGAAAGAATAACTAAATATGCTAATTAGAAAAGGATTAAGGGACTAATCCTTAAAGAGAGAGATAAAGTCTACCTTTTTTATAAAAATCTCAAAATATAACGCCTTAGCAATAAACTTAATCATAGAAAGATTAAACCTTTTAAAATTTTATAAAAACTCTTAAATATTAACTATAAACTTTTATTATTAAATATAATACGCTTGCGCATATATATTTTTTATATTGCATTATTAGAATTAACACTATAAAACGCCTAACTTAAAATATAAATTAAAGCAAACAACAAATACAGCACAAAAAAATACAAAGTCAAATAAATCCTCAACTTTTAAATATAAAACAGAATATAGGAATATTTTATCAAATAAAAAAACTATAATTACGTAAAAAATACATAGAAACCAACAAAAAACTTGGAAAATTGCAAGCAATTGCTTAACCAATACTAACAAGCAAATAATCAAATAACATAACAATTAAAACCCGCTACTAAAACCACTAACAGACTTATTAGCCACTATATCCAAAAAACCTAACTAATCCAGCACCTTTTTCTTTGCAGCCACTAAATTCTAATTAAACCTATTAAAAAATAGATTTTTTGCTACTATAGCAGACTCTTTGGAAATCACCTTTTAAATAACCTTAGAAGCAGCGCAACGATACTTCTCCTCTAGCTTTTCCACCTTTATATAATTTAGCTTTTTTATATAAGTAATATTACGATAAAGAACACGCTTTATTTTTTTTAACCATATTTTTTTCTGCTTTTGCAAACAAAGAAGTTTCTTTTCTTAGCGCTTAATCTTATTCTCTAGCTTTTAATGTTAAGTAGTAATATTATCTAACTTTGTGAGAATAAAACTAAGCATATTATACTTTAACTAACTATAGCAAACACATTTTATGCAATGCAAAGAATTTAAAGAAAATACTTTGCAAAAATCTAAACTATAACCTTTGCAAAAGAAATAAGTAAACATTTTAATAAAACTCTTTAGAATCTTTGCAATAAGAAAATCTCGTTTTCCTATACTTTTAAAAATAAAAAAAGAATTACAATAATAATATTTATTAACTTTATCTAATATAATAAATTAGAAAAGCATAAACTAAGGGCATATAATAAAAAAAGAATATAAAAATCTACTAAAGATCTTTAGAAATAAAGATTATAAAGAGAAAAATAATATTATAACCTATTTAATATATAAGTTATAAAATAGGCCAGCAAGCTAAAAACAAGCAACAAAGTTTAATACCCCGCCTAAAACATCTTTTATATAAAGCGCATAAATAAACATAGATAATATAAGGCATATAACCTTATAATATAACTAAGGTTAAATTATACTTATATAAAATTAGTATATAGGCAATATAGGCAAAAGACTGCCTATGCTGCCTAGCTATATAAGCAAACTACTAAAACTAAAAAGCTAGATATATATTTAAATATATTCTCTACCATTAGATAAATTTAGTAAATAGCTCTTTAATCGTTAATCTAAGTACTTATCCCTAAGTAGCTTTATTGCTAGTAATCATTTGCTAAATATAAAACAATAATATCTTTATACTATAATTAGTATACTCTTCCAACCATTTCTGCTAACATAAACCCTTTAGCACTCTAGAAACCCATAAAACCCAGCAGTGATTATTATACAACCGTTAAGCTTTATACAGTTACCTTTATTAAGGTCTTAAATCTAGGCAGCAATAAATAAGTTAAAAAAAGCCTTTAGTTAGCAAATTAAAGCAATATAAACACTATAGGCGCATTGTTTTATATATTATTAAGCTTAGTTAGCTAACTTAAGATTAATAAAAACAATCTTAGTGCCTTGACTTTTTTGCTTTAAGTTTAGCTTAGCTTTATTTATCATTAATATAGCATTGTTAAAATTTAAAGCAGTATTAGGGGAAAGGAAGGTCTTAGGCTTGGCCTTAAACTAGGCCTTTTGCAACTTTTAGTCTTTTAATGTTAAAAAAACTAACGTAGCTAAAATAAGAGTATTGTTAATTTATATATCAATAAGGCTAAAAGTCTCTAAAGGTTTATTAATAATTAAAAAGCATAGGTTATAAGTTAAGGTTAATATATTAAGCTTTTTCTAATAATAGCCCTAGTATATAGCAAACTAGTAAACGCTTATTTTAACAATGCTATAAAGTAGCTTAATTACTCTAATAATAGTATCCTAGGGGTATTTAGTTTATAAAGCAGTTAGAATAGCAGCTAATATAATATATGTAAGTTTAATTTATAATTGTAGGTATGCTTAGGTAATATTGCGTAATAATAGCGTTATGCAGCCTTGCAATAATAACGGCGCAAAGGCTAAAATCAACCGCTAGCTAGCATATTAAATTATAAAAAACTGCATTAAAATAAACGCTTTCTTTTTATTATTATAGCCTTATATAACTAAGCATAACTTTTTATAAAGCTTAGTAGTCTTACCCTTGATTTTTTATACTATATAAGCCTTAAAGATGCAGTAGCTATTATGCCTAGCTTTACTATAGCGTTTAAAGCTAAAAACGCTATAGCTAACAAGGTTATCTATCTCTTAAGCATTAAACGCTTTAAACAGCTTGCCTAAGATTGTTATAATGCTATCGTTCTTTAACTTAACGGCAAGGTTATAGTCGTCCTCTTTTTTCCTTGTTAAAAAGGCGCTAGCCGGCTTGTTCTTTAAGCTAAAAGATTATCCCCTTTGCTTAAGCTCTATAGCAATTATAATTATATTGCCAACAGCATTAACAGCATTAGCAGCATTGTTAAAAAGCTAATAGTCTTTATCGTTAGTTGCTGGGGGAAAAGGAGGAGCGTTGGTATTAAAGTTGTAGTAGATAGTTGCTAAAGAAAAAAGAAGAATAAAAGTATTAGAGTTGCAATAGTAGAGTTAGAGAATGGTTAATCTAAAGGTAGCAGGCTTGTTAGGCATTTTAAAGGTAACGTTATAACTATTAACAGCTACAATTTTATAAAGCCTCTGCTAGCCATCTTTTTCTCGCTAAACTTATATTTTACTTTAAAGTAAAAGCTTAAGCATATTTATAATAAATAGTTTATTTTAAATATTAAAGGCGCCTTTTACTTAGCGTTTAGCTGCTGCTTTGCGTAATGCTTTTATAGCTTTTTATACTGCTTTAGCTCTTTTGATAATTAATAGCAATGGGGCTAAATTAGTTGTTATATAAAGGTATACGCTAAAAACAAAGAGAATAAAAATAAGCTTATAAGGTTTAACAGTATTATTAATAGCTTTAAGGGCTATTTGCAAGATTATTTTATTAAATATTATATTATAAAACTTATTATATAAAATATTAAAGGCTTATTAGAGTAAAGCATAGTATTATTCTAGCTTGCTAATTAACTAATAAGCTTTAATAAAGACTTATTTATATATAATTTCTATTAGCTTAGCTTTTAATTTAAACTTTATAAAGGCAAAATTAGTGCTAGCGTTATATATAATTATATTAGAAAGTTTTTAATAAATATTAATCTATAGTAAGCGTAGGGTTTTTTAAGTGTTTTTAGCTAATAAAGATAAAAGGAAACGGCCGTTATAGAAAGCTATTAAAGAGTTTAAAATGTAAAAAATGGGGCAACTTTTGAGATATATAACGTTTGCAAAATTCTTATAATTAAACTCGCAGTTGTTTTTTAAGGTAAACTTAAAGCGTTAAGGGGCATTGCCATACAATTAACAATAGTAATAAAACTTTTTAATTAACTATAGTATATCTTTATTAACATTATTATAACTAGCCTTTTTAAGCAGCTAATAAAGTTAGTATATTGCTAGGTAGCCAAAGTAATAATAGAGGCGTTATAGCTTTATTTTTGTAAGAAAGACGCCTGCTTGTTTCTTTTTACTTAAAAAGAACTATAGGTAGCCTTATTTGTGTATAATAAGAATGGTTTTATTGTTATAGATAAGTTAGTTTGTTAGGTTGTTAAATTAAATGTATAGGCAGTCTATATCTGCGAGGCAAAGTAAAAAGGGCATTGGAGCATTTAGCATATAAAAGTTAATGCGCTTAATCAAAGTATTAACAGCAATAGTTTTAATTAAGTTTGCTATTGATTCTTTGCTAAATTTGATTAAGGCTTATCTTACTATTGACTTGTTAAGCTTAATAAAAGGGTTTTTTTATTGTAGGGCAAGGAATTGCTTTTTTCCAGCTATAGATACTTTTACAATACTTATATTAGGTAATATGCCTTAAAATTGTAACTAGGTATAGCAGTCTTTAATAAGGAATTATATAGCGTTTATATTAGAGCTATTAGCAAAATAAACGTCGTTGCTAGTAAGGCGGTATAAGAAGCCTTAGTTTACAAGCTAAGTAGAGGCTCTGGTCTTCTCCTTATAGTCCTTGTCATTGTCGTTAACCTTGTCTTCCAGCCATATTTAGTCTGTTTTATTACCTTTGTAACTTGCTAGGTACGTCTCAAAGCTGTTAGGGTCGTTGCAGTTAGGGTCGTTGCCGTTAAACTGGCAGTTGGCAATAAACTGGTTATGTGATTGGTTGCATTTCTTTTAGGAGTGTTTTGTTGACTAATAACCTTTTTTGCTATATACGTAGCATTTGTTTTTTAAGGCATACGCTGCTAGGGAGGGCGGTTGTTATAATAGTTGCTACTATAGCTTTAAAAGCCGTTACATAGATAAAAGCTGCTATAAGAGCTGCTATAGAAGCTTTTACCTTTGCTATAGTTATTATTATAGCAGTGGTTTAAATAGTATTAGTTATCTGCTTTATTAGCGGTTAGTTGCTATTATAAACTATAAGCAAGGTAGGTTTTGATTAAGGAGCGTAGGTTAAAAAATAGCTTTTTATAGATAACGGCAAGCTTAAAAAGAGTGTGTTTAAGTTTATATACTCTATAGCAAGCTTTAATTATTATGGTTTTAAGTGCTTATTTGCCTGTGTAATTTAGTTTTAAAGCACATTAGCATAATTATAGCTTATTAAGCAAGATTTTAAAGACTTTATAAAGGTTCTTTTCTTTATTTTACTGCCTAATCTTATTAAAAGTTATTAAAGTTTAGTTTATATAGTAGTAAAAGTAGTTAACTTTTGTGTTAAAATGCTGTTTAATCTTAGTATAAACTTTTGCAAACGTATTAAAATAGGTAACGTAGTCTTTATAAAACTGTTAAGCGCGGTTAGTTAAAATCTTTGAAAAAACGGCGTAAAACTAGCTAGGCTTGATTTAAGCGTGCTAATAAAAACTAAAGAAAGTTTTAAGCTTATTATTTAATAGGTTATATAGCTTGCCTATATACTTTTAATCTAAGCTATATATCTTTATAAAGCTGGTTAAAGTTTAAATATTAATATAGTTGTTTAGGTATTTAAGTAGAGGAAGGGTTTTGTATAAGTTATACCGCTAAGGATTATAACGATATATAAGTAGTTTTAATACTAGGAATAAGGTATTGTATAGTATACGTAGACGGTTAAAGGGCGACAATCGCAGTTTTATTGTATAGTTTACCAAAACTAACGCAGAGGGGCCTTGTTTTAAAGGCAACCTCGAAGGGTTTTGTTGCGGGTATAACCAAGAGGGCACCCTTAAGGGGTTTGGTTGCGGGCGTTATATGGTCTATTGTACGTGTGGTAGGGACGGCGGTTGCAAGGGGTTTTGTTGCGGTTGTAACAGAGGCAACAGTAGCGAGGGGCCTTATTGCGGGCCACTCCTATTATACAGTCTATTATATGTATGGTAGGGACGGCGGTTGCAAGGGGTTTTGTTGCGGTTGTAACGGAGGCAATAGTAGCGAGAGGCCTTATTGCGAGCCACTCCCTAGAGCTTCTTCAACTTGGAAGTATGCTAAGGGTTTTTTAATAATCTATTGTATGCCGTTTAGTTGTTTTTGCCAGGGTTTCTCTTAATAGATCTAAGGCTCTTGCTAAGGCGCTTTTTCTTATTATAAAGGTTAAAAAGGTTTTAGTAGCAAAATGCCTTGCTATCGTTTATAAGCACATAACCTTAGGTTAAATTCTAAGTTTTAAAGCTTAATTAAATCTTACTTAAAGGGTTTTTTATAAGCAGCAAAGGCTATTAAATATAGTTTAATAAAAGCGTTATTTTGCTTAGTATAAACTTTATTTTAATAAAAAATTTGCTTAAGGTTATAGCGTAGGTTAAAAGAAACAGCGTTAAATATATTAGCGGTTTATCTACTAAAATTTTTATAAAAGTAATAAAAAAGGTTGTTATTATACTATTTAAAGTAGGTGGCAATTGCTTTAGCAATTGTTATATTTAGGTATATTTAACTAGCGCCTAATTATATTTTCTTATATTAAAGGCAAGCGTTAAGTAAGAGTTATATTGCTTAGGGGATTTTAGTTTCTGCTAAAAGGTTGCTTAATACTAAAATAAGCTATTAGGCATTATAAAGCTGGTTAAATACTAAAGTTTTTGTCTCTTTAACTAAAGGGTTGTTTAAACTGCTAGGATTAGCTATACTAGTTTAATTTAGGTTGCTTAATTTAAAAAATAAAGATTTCTAAGATAAATATAGCATAGTAATAAGATGTAAGGGGTAAAAAGCAAGGGGGAAATTAGGTTATTATGCATATATATATATGCTTAAAAATAAAGTAAAAATAAATAGAAAAGGGGTTGAAATGTAGTGTAGGGTGCTTTAGGGTTGCTAATATATTTATATATATATATGCTGTTGGTGTTTTTGTTGCGTAGTAAAGATGAAAAAGATTGTAAAATCTTTCTAAGAGTAGAAGCACTTAATAAAGAGGTCTGCTGATTGGTTGCTTGCTATTATAACTTTATAAAAGGTTTTAATGTTTTTATATAAAATTAATTGTTTTTTTAAAAGTATAGTATAGCATTAGATAAGCCGCTAGCGTTTATAGGAAGGTTTTAAAGTTATTTGTATATTATTCTGCGTTGTAGATACACTAAAAGGGTTGTTAGTAATAATTTTTGCTAAAGTTTCTTAGTTATCTTTAATAGTTAAAAAAAATAGCCTTTTGCTAATAATAACTTTATTAAAGTTTCTTTGCAAGCTATTTATTATTTTCTGCTAAAAGTATAAAGCTTATTGTTATAAATAGTATACCTTTTTTAGGGAATATTACAGTAGTTTTTAAAGCAAGATTTATTTCTTTTACTTTATTATCTATAATTAACTATTTAACTACTAATTAATGTTAATAAGTTAATCTTTATATATAAAAAAGTTTAAATAAGGGGTGAAAATAAGTATATTTGCTATTATTGTTAATGATAATTAGCAGAAGGAACAAAAGGGAAACTATCGTTGTACGCTAAAGGGATTAGGCGTATACGCGTACGGTCTCTTCCAATTGCCGTTGGGCTGGACCGGCCCGACTAGCCATTTGGCCAGCTGGTTCCTTCTGGTGGCCGTATGCCTCCGGTCCGAGGCGGACCGGGCTATTGCTATAGCTATCAACCTACAGATGCAGGTAATAGCGGAATGATTACCCAATTTCACTGTGTAGAGCATAAACGACTGGACCCGTGAACAACGTTGTTACGACTGGCGAAGAGCTCTTGATTCCAAGATAGGGAGATGCAAGGACGGCTTTTTATCACAGTGCTCATTTGATTCGTTTCATTGATGTGTTTACCTAAGGCATCAGGGCGCTTGGTTATCGGGCCATGCATTCTTGCACACCTTGCGGCGGAGAGGATCGAGTGCCACGTTTTGGGAAATCCTTGCCAAGGCACACATACAAAATGCTGCCAAACTTGGTAATGAAATAATGTGGGGAAGCGTGAATATTAATCCCTGGGAGTTGTACGCTTTTGCCCCACATGCAAGTGGAACGATCTGTGTCACAGCAGATCCGCTTGGTGTCGTCCATGCTCCCAGAAGAACGGGCACAAAAGGAAGAGTCCGAGGGAAATGCAATCCAATAAAGAGAGCCTTCGTACAATATGAGTCCCTGGCTCACTACTACGGGCGGATCCTGTGAGTTACCGTACCTAGGTAATATGCTGTTTACGCCGCCTGTCCTGACTCCAATACCTCTTCGAGCTGCAGATGGGGCAACAAAACCCAAGACACATCATCTGTTCCCTTCAACGAGTACCCTGGTCTGACATTGCATCCCCCGCAAAATACTACCTTGTCTGCACAGAGATGTTCTATACCCGGTCGGGCTTTCTGCACGGACTATCCTCCACGATACAGGAAAGGGGATGAGGCCCTGTGCAGTATTCTACTGCAGTGAGCGCTTTGACACTAAGCCATCAAACATTCCATGCCCTGGGTATGAAGCCTACATACTAAGTGGTGAGCACTATCGGAGTGACACCCTTTCACGGTGGGAGGCTGTCACTCCGACAGCGTCCGGCACTCGCCAGGCTATCAAAGTTACAAAACCGGCGCTACGTTTCCACTAAGTTGAGGCCAGAGTAATCCCAGTCACAGCAACTGACTGCCTACCATGATACACATGCAATTGCAAATTCTGATAGAAACTCGGCCCACTGGATCTATCTTACCCCGCGACTGTGGCCTGACCGCTCCCTCGCCGACTCCACCAGCCTGTTGCTGGCCCTTTGCCACGATCTTGGCTGTAAGGGTGATTCCGAGAGTATAAGCATGGGCCTACCGGGCCGGTAAGAACACATGTGCTCCTGCTACCTGGTTCTTGTCGAATCTTGTTCTCGGGGAGAGGAGCTTGAGAGCATGCCTAGTCCTCCCGCACCACACCTGGGCAGTCACCACAATGGTTTCTGGAAGCACCCGAAAAGCCAAATCATCCACAACAGCACCCAAAAGCCCCGCGAACCTGTACGTTTCGATGCAAGTCAAATTGGGATGAAAGTTTGGTCGAATTGTGACCAGATCGCAACCCTCTGGTCCCGAGCTCGGAAAGATAGTGAGTGGGCTTGACCTCGGTGGAGTTCGGATTACTGTCTCTGCTAGGTGTTTCACGAACGAACCCACATTCCGGGGAAGTAACCCACAGTTCTCGTCAGTCTGTCAGCACCATCTGATCAAACCCCGCGTGAAGGAACCCAATGAGACGATTCGTTTCTGTCATGCCTATCAAGCATTTTGGCAAGCGGCTTGGCGGGCTCGGTGATCTGGGGAAATTGAACCGACAAAACTGCTCATCAGTGGAGTTTCGCCCAGCCGCTAGGCCAAGCATTTTGGCAATGCTTGAAATATCAGAACAGGTAGCATCAGCCCTTGTCGCCGATTGAGCAGTCAGAGTGTAGAGGGAGCCAGAAGGGCTACGAGACCGCGAGGACGTTCAAGCGTGAAATGCATTGTACTGTACAAAACGAGGTGCAAATCAATGGTATGCAAGGATCCTGGGAGCTTAGGATACCTACTTAAGTAGGTAGTTCTCCAAAAGGCCAAGACAATTCTCGACGGGCTAAGACACTACCTAGGTACTCAGGCCTCGCGCCAAGGCATTTCTAAGAACACCTCGCAGTATCACTGGTCATGTTACTAGTGTAGAATGCGTAGGTCCGCAGTTTGCTTGGCCCCTGGAGCAACATGCCATCCTAAGATCCACTTGCCAACGAAAAGGAAGATAGCACGTCGCCTGGCCCGAGGGGTTGATTGTACGGGGCCGAAGAGTCGATCAAACAAAAACGTCGGATTATTGGCACGGCCCAGGCTCATGGTAGCTAGTGTCTGCGATACGGTCGCAAAATTTTCTCCGATACTCAATATAAGTTGCGTCACCAGATGTGGTGTGCGACTGGAGGCACCAGGAGATGGGGGTCCACGGGAATCCATCCCTTCTGATGCTCAACCCCTGAGTCGGGGCAGAATGTACCGACGGAAGCTTGTCTTGATATAATTCTACGTCTTTGCCACAGCGATGCCTGTGTCTACTTTGTTGTTGCCGTGATCTCTGAACTCGAGAGCCTTTGGGTTCACGTTACCTCTCTACCTACCCTCCCCCTCCCCACTCGCCGACTGCCAACCGAGTAAGGCACATCGATCATCATGGCAGGTGGAGTCAAGAAGCCCGTAAACGTCTTCAAGCTGAAGTCACTTGGTTTGCCCAAGGAGGTTTTCAATTGGAGACTATGGTTTTCGGTCTTCTCTTTTGGTCTCCTTGGAGCAGCTCGCGGTGTCGACGAAGGCCTTATCAGCGGCGCCTTCAACAGCAAGGACTTTCAGGCGACTATACACTACGACCAGTACGATGAAGTTGCCCAGTCCAACATCAAGGGAAATGTGTCCGCCATGGTCCAGCTGGGGTCCATCGGCGGAGCGCTCTTCGCATTCGTGATCGCGGACAAGATCGGTCGTCTCTGGGCCACGCGTCTGCTGTGTGTCCTTTGGATGGTGGGCATATCGATGTTCATGGGCAACAACGGCAGCTTGGGCCTCGTATACGCCGGGCGGTTCATTGCGGGCCTCGGGGTCGGGCAGACTCCAGTGATAGGGCCCGTCTACGTCGCCGAGGTTGCTCCCGCAGAGATCCGTGGGCTCTGCACTTGCATTTTCACTGGATTTGTGTACGTGGGAATCGTCTTGGCTTACTTTGCCAACTATGGGTGCCAGGTCAACCTGGGCGACACGACGCACGCCAGATGGCAGATCCCAACCTCCCTTCACATCATGTTTGCTGGCCTCATCTTCGCCCTGAGCTTCCTGCAGTACGAGTCCCCTCGATATCTCATCAAGGTCGGCAAGGATGCCGAAGCCCAGAAGACCATGTCTCGACTGCGCCACCTTCCTCAGGACCACCCGTTCGTCGTGGACGAAATCACCGCCATCACACTGCAACACCATCAGGAAATGGAGGCCACGATGGGTTCCAGCTGGTGGGGCACCGTGAAGGAACTGATCCTGATCCCGTCGAACTTGTACCGGCTCTATATCGCCTTCTTCGCCCAGCTCATGTCACAATGGAGCGGCGCCGGCTCCATCACCTTGTACGCTCCGGACTTGTTTGCTTTGTTGGGCGTGACCGGCACGAACGAGGGTCTCCTCGTCACAGCCGTCTTCGGAATCGTCAAGTTTGTCGCTGCGATATCCTGCGCGTTGTTCCTCGTGGACGTGATCGGGAGGAAGCGGTCACTGCTCACCGGCATCACACTCCAAGCGCTCTCGATGATCTACATCGCCGCCTTCCTGACCGCCGTCCCCCAGCTCGGCGTGGACGACGGCTACGAGCTGTCGCCGTCGGAGCTGGGGCCCTCCAAGGGCGCCATAGCCATGATCTACGTGTCGGGCTTCGGGTGGGCGCTGGGCTGGAACTCGATGCAGTACCTGCTCACGGCCGAGCTCTTCCCCCTGCGCATCCGCGCGCTGGCGACCTCCCTCTCCATGACGGCGCACTTCGCCAACCAGTACGGCAACTCGCGCGCGCTGCCCAACATGCTGCTCCCCACGTCGTCCGGCGGCATCACCCCGATGGGGACGTTCTGGTGCTTCGCCGCCGTCACACTGCTGGGTGGGTTCTGGGTCTGGTTCTTTGTGCCCGAGACCGCTGGCCGGAGCCTCGAGAGCATGGACCGGCTGTTCGAGCTGCCGTGGTACAAGATCGGCCGGCATGGCAATCGGGACGCTGACGCGCTGGATGTTGCCTACGAGACCAAGGCGGAGGAGGCAGGCGTTGCGCACGCGGCGCATTTTGAAGGGGGAAATGGGGAGAAGGCTGAGGAGAAGGTGTAAAGGATACAGTATCTATGTTGCGCTCTGGCTCATGCAGATTGCAGCTCCCAAGTTTGAGCATCGAGTATTCATTTTACACTGTCAGTGTTTAAATATACCTGTCTGCTGGCTGAAATACCAAGTATCACAGCTGTGTTGCACACCACACTAACTTCATATAAACTCAGGCTGTGCCACTGGAACTTGCGCCGCCATGGGCGATCTCCTGCCAAGTCTCTCCCTCACTATTCCCTCGGGCTCCAGATTCCCACGCTTCGCTTCGCCCGGCCCCACGGCCGTCATCAGCCCACCATTCGACAACACCTCGTCTACGTAGTGCGCGGCCCAGTCCATATCCCCGTCCTCGCTCGAGCCGGCCCCGGGCCCGTACGGCGACAGCCCGGGCCCCGGCGTCAGGAACGCCGACAGCTGGTCGGCGTAGGTCCCGCACTGGCACAGCTCGGCGCCGCAGTTCTCGCACTGCATGGCGAGCCCCGAGTCCCGCTGCGCCCCCGCCGACTGCGGCGGGCTGGCCTTGACGCCCTGGACCCAGTCGCGGAACGGCAGCCGCGGGCTCTCGACGCTGAGGGAGCTCGAGCGCGCCGCGGGCCGGGCGCCGCGGGACGCCGGGGACGACGAGCGCGAGTAGACGGACGACGCCGTCGGGCTGGTGCTGATCCTCGACGTGTAAGAGTTTTGGGTCTGCATCCGCCGCGGCCGGGCGGGGTAGAACGAGGAGGACTGGCGGCCGGTGGTGTTCTGGGCGGCTCCGTAGGGCCCGGCGCTGATGGAGAAGCGTGACAGGCGGAACCGGTTCTTGTCCAAGGTCGTGCGTCTGTCCCCGCCACCGCCCAGGCTGTTCCGGAACCTCCTGTTGACCTTGGCCCTGTGCTGCTCGAAGACGAGTTGGATCTGGCCCGCAAGGACGTTGAAGACGAGGGCGTCCCCGTTCTGGTCGGGCAAAACTCTCTTCAGGCATTCGCATAATTCGTCTTTCAGCTCGGCTGAGCTGGCGTCAAACTCCTCTTCGGCTTCAAACATCTCTACGACCGGGAGGAACTCTAGAGACTACAGTCAGCTGCTGCTCGACGTCCTCTTTTCTTCCCAGGGGCGAGGGAGGATGTTAAGAGAAGGAGAGGGGGGCAACGAACCTGGGTCAAGAACAGCAATATCATGAGGGAACACCAGTCGCCATATTTCTTCCCACGTGTGCACTTTGCTGCCTTCCAGGATCCTGGCCACATCCTCGGAGATTCCCTCCTCGGATATGTTCGCTGCACCTATCGGCTGCGGTTCGCACATCTCCTCGAGGGGAACTGTAAGGTGATCACTCAAACCAATTTGGGTGACAAAGGCCTGTTTGCATCGTGGACATCGGTAGGGTGCTCTTTGGTTACGGTGGTCGTTCAGCAAATGGCGCCTGACTGAGCGTTAGCTTTCAAATCTGTACTGCTTGTGGAACGGCAAGGTGCATACTTGAGCTCTGCGACGTCTGCGAAGGGTCGCTTGGCGCAATTCTCGTGGTCGCGGATGTTGAACTGCACTGGGTTCCTCCTCCTGAACGGGCACGGGTACCCTTGATTGCTGTCCTCGGATCTGGCCTTACTCTCCGAACGGCGTGCCCCAAACCCGAGACTCCTGCTCCGGCGCTCGTCCCTGTCGTTCTGCTTGTCGTACAGGAATGGATCGTCGTCGTCTTCCATCGTCCGCGGGGCGCTCTCCGGGATGCTAGGAACTGTAGTCTTGTATTTCGGCCCTGAGCTCCTTGAAGATGACCTCGAGTGATGGAGTGTGGGTCTAGGGGGATTTGATATGCCCCAGCGTTGCGTATGCTGTTGTGGATCACCCTGGACGGTGTTGGGCGCATCCCGCGCAGGTCGAGGTGTGGCATCCTCCTCAACACGTTGGATTGTTGGCGCGTCCGTACGCCGGCTTCCGTACCGTTCTTGGATGACCGATGAGGCGATCTGCTTGGTCAACGCCTCACTTGGGTTGGCGTCTATACTTGGACTCGACGCGTTTTCTATCAAAGCCTTGTGGCTCTGCTTCCTTCTTGGTGGTGGAGCCATGAGACTATTGCTGGACGTTAGTGGACAATCGGCTGCAAAAAAGGCCGGACCTGAGTTTGGGACAAGGGACGAGTTTTGAGAAGGGCAAATTACTGACTCGACGGTTCTCCCTCTAATGTGGCCGTATTTCACTTTGTTGTTTGTTTCCTGGCCAGGCTCATGAGTCCTCAGCGGGAGGTCAAAACTTGAGCGACGCGGGCTCGGGGAATAGACAAATTTAGATCGATTAGATTTATTAGCGTTGCCGACGATGATCCCAGCCTCTTTGCCCTGGGAGTCTGTGGATACTTGGCGAGAATGTGGGAGTATATGAACAGAATCAGACTTGGGGTCGTAGAGCGCCGTGTCGAATCCTGCAGACCGCGAAGTTTGCGTTGCTTCTGTAGTAATACTACCGAGTGGATAGGAGGACAGCGTCGCCGCGGATAGTGACATCAGTTCGGAATTGTCGAGCGGGACGACAACCGACATTTCCTTTTTTGGTCGCCTTCTCAGCGGTGGTCCACTATTCGAGGAGGGACCCGGGCGCGTCGCCTCCATCGTTCCACATGCACTGCGTGGCGCTGCTCTTGCATATGGCGATAGATGATATGGTTGTTTTGCTTGGGAGTCCATCTTCTCCCAGCGGTTCGTAGCCGCCGATGGAACGGCCCGTATGCAGCTATAGTATAGTCGTCTAAAAGTGTCCGGGATCTGGGGGGTATCGTGTCTAACAACGTCGAAAGGAACGTCCAAAATTGGAATAAAAAATAAAAAATTGAAGAACGAAGAACAAGAGCGGAACCAAAAACAGAAACGAAGGGCTAGCATGGCAGAAAAGAGACCAGGAAGCAATCAGAAGAAAACAAATCTTACGAGCTTCTTTCTTGCCGGAAAGAAACAAAACATCTCTCAAACAAAACATAAGCCTGCGGTGGCCAAGAGACCCCTGGCCTTGACCTGTCTGTCATCGCCCCGACCGGGGGGGCGCAAGGCACTCAGAAAACCCCTGGCCCAATGGGGCTGCTCCCAGGCGCCCTCACAGATCGCCCAGAGGCGGGTCCACGAGATTGGGGCCTGCGTATGGCCGTGTAATTGGCCGCGCCCACGAGGCGCCTTCGCTCAATCACGTCTAGCAGCCGTCACGCGCACCAGCATGGCGAAGCGCGGGTCTTGCAATCAGTGGCTGTTGAACGTCATGACGCACTGCAGCCCACGATGTTGGCGAAGGATTTTTCCCTGGAAATCTTGTGAGGGGGACAGCGGACATCCAAGCTGTGAGAGGTTGGCTGAGAGATCAGAGTGGCTGCCCATGTCCGGGGGGGGGGGGGCCGCATTGGAGTGCCCTGGCCGGCTGAGGCCGCTGTTGCAGCAAGGTTGCGTTGTACTGTAATTTTCCCCGAGACTGTATTCCCACGGATGGCGATTATGACGGTGACACGGTCGCGGCTTTCGTCATTGCGACTGTTAGAAAACTCCAGAAGCACAAGAGTACATAGTAGACGGCGCAGCATTGGGTAAGCACATAGTCCTGATAGTGTACCTACAGTACATGGTAGTGCTGAGCGGCCGGGCCGCTGGCCTGGCCCACCTGAAGATGGAACGAGCTCAAGGCCTGCCTTCAAAATTTCAAGGACAAGTTCGCTGACGAGATTCAGCCTGAAGCATTGCCCCAAAGAGGCCGACCACCTGCCTAATTGCAACCTTTTGCTCTGTAATCTACAAGGCTCTAAAAGACGCCATTGGTGCCCCCACCCCCACCCCCAAGCCCCATTGTCTTGTCCTTTGCCGGAAGCCGCTGGAGACCGGGGGGGGGGGGCGGCTTGTCTGCTTCTGCCTACTCCCACCCAATGAGTCCATGGCTAGGTATTGACAACGGCGTCACCGTTAAGAGTAAGAAACGCGTTTAATTCTAATGCTGTAGTTGAGTTCATGGTGTAGGGT
Organism: Dendrostoma leiphaemia; assembly: GCA_026120015.1. Taxonomy (NCBI): domain Eukaryota; kingdom Fungi; phylum Ascomycota; class Sordariomycetes; order Diaporthales; family Erythrogloeaceae; genus Dendrostoma; species Dendrostoma leiphaemia. The sequence goes on from JALRMF010000549.1 coordinate 18,036, forward strand.
CCGCCTCGCCCACCCATCTGTCCTCTCCCCACGGTCCAACTCCAGGACCTTTATAGATCTTACCACCCTTCCAAACCCACTTGATTTTAGACTTATCCTGCAGAATTCTCACATCCTCCACCGGGTTTGCAGTCAGGCCCAGAATGTCGGCTTCGTAGCCGACTTTGAGCTGGCCAGTGTTCACCGCCTGAGCACCCACCGTCAGCGCGCCGTTGACCGTCGCGGCCTTGATCGCTTCAAGACTGCTCAGTCCAGCCTTGACGGCGTACTCCAGTTCTATGGCCGAGTTGGATCCAGGGCTCGTATCTGTCCCCATGGCGATGGTGCAGCCGGCCTTGATCGCCAGCTGGTATGCTCGCAAGTGGTTTGAAGCAGCGAGCTTGGCCTTCTCCCACGTCGACTTTTCCAGGCCCTTCCCGCCGGTCGAGAGCAGGAACTCGGTGATGAAGCGGGTGGGGACGCAGATTGTCCCCTGCTTCTTGATGAGATCGATGCACTCCTGGTCTGCAAACGAAAGGTGCTCAATCGTCCGGACCCCGGCCTTGACGGCAGCGAGAATCCCCGCCTTCCCGTGGACATGCGCGGCCACGGACCGTCCCTGCCTCGCAGCCTCTTCCACGATGACCCTCAGCTCCTCGCCGCTGAACTGCGCGTACCGTATATCGTCGTCCCGGGACATGACACCGCCCGAGGCGAGCACCTTGATGCACCGGGCGCCCCGCCGGATCTGCAGCCGCACCGCGCGCCGGCACTCGTCCACGCCGTCGACGACGCAGCTGGCGCCCGTCCCGAAGTGGCGCGAGCCGACCTGCGCCACCCCGAGGTTCTGCAGGACGACGTCCGCGGGCAGGCTGAAGACGTCGCCGTGCCCGGCCGTCTGGGAGAGGCACGCGCCCGCCGCGTAGTCCCGCAAAAATGGCCAATATTTCCCATTTTCGTTGTTTTAAGAAGGTGTCTTAAAAAGGTATTTTGAGAGGTGTTTTATGAGGAGGATAAAAAAAGTACGTATAATAAGGTTTATTGTCTTTGGTCTTGAGTCGGTGTCTATCATTTGCCTGCTAGCTAACACCGGCCTAATTTAAGCCAATAGGTTTAAACGGCTAGACAACGGTCTAGTCGTTCCTTTGATATAATTATATACATGTACGCCTCTCTTTTACTCTAAAAATGCTCTGAGTAACTTTTTTGCACTCGTTTAGCTAAACGACGGTTTAGTTGTTTCTTTAATAAAGGAGGTTAACTATATACATATACGCATTACTATTAATCAATATCATTAAAAACGCTAGTCTCCTAAGTTATTTATGCTAAAACTCTAAAATTTAAAATTTTGCTTAACTCCCTTTGCTAAAACAACTTCTTTATAAACGCTTGCCTTTTCTACTTATTTTTATTTTCTTTTTAGGCATTAAACCTTTGTCTCTTTAAAGCAGATAAATCTAAGCTATAGTTACTATTACCCTTGTTATTATTATTTTACTCTTGCTTATTTAACTTAATAAATACATTAAAACGCATTTGGCTAAAAAAAAGGCTCTTTTGGCGCTAGGACTTTTGTTTAATTAGCTAAATAAAAGGCCTTGCAAAGCTATTAAAAGCTTTGCCTTTAATGCTAAAAAACTAAAAAAGCAATATTTAGCAAAGCAGTATTAGTTTAAGTTTAGGCAACGTAGCAAAGCTATTAGTAGCTATAAACATACAACGCAATTACAGCTACAGAGATTTTTATTTTAATCTAGCTGCAAGAGTAAAAGGCGTCTTAAAGCTATTAAAATTTTAGTCTTCGCTGGTTAAAGACTAGCAACGCAACTTGCAGCCCTAGGATTTCTATTTTAAACTTAGTTTTAGCGTAGAAAGATAAGGCATTATAAAGCTATCAAAATCCTAATCTTTACTAGCCGCTAGAGCATTTGCAAATATAACTATTATAATTTTTTAATAATAATCTTATATATATTAATAATTAAAGAAATTTAAGTTTATAGCATATTGCTTAAAAAATGCTTAAGTATTATAATAGGTAAATAAGTTGCAATAACATTTAATTTTAAAAAAAAAGTCTTTTGCTAGCGTAAATAAACACTACCCATATATTTTGCCCTTTAAATCGTTTTTTAGATTATTATCTAGAATTTATTTAAAAAGCTGCTTTAATAATGCCTTTGCTGCCTTTTCGCTAAATGCACTTTTTACTTATCTTACTTGCAGAATATACGCTGCTTTTTAAATTATTTATCTTAGTAAGTATTCCTTAGCGGGGAGTAAAATTAAGTATTAGGCTTGCTTATGCGGTTTTTTTTCTAAATAATGCTTTGAGTTAGCTAATCGTTTAATTTTATAATTACAAAGCAAACATTAAAAGGTTTTATTAAGTTAATGTTTTTTTAAGAGGCAGTTTATATAGTAGCTATATATTAGCACTTTTTTTGATTTCTAATAAGAGCTAATTTTCTAAGCCTATAGTATTTATAAGCAAAGGTAATTGCATTAAAATAGCAAAATATAACTCTTTTTTAAACTTTTACAATAAAAATTAGCATAAGCTTTTAAATCTCTATGCTAAAGTACAGCAAATCGCTTTTCTTTTGCCTTAAACTAATAATTAGCTTTTAAATAATAAATATGCTTTATAAAAAAAGCATACGCAATCACTTTTAAGTTTTTTTTTCTAAGGCAAAAGTATTTTTAGTAAAGTGTTAAAAAGTTATTATTAAAGAATTTATTACTATACTAATCGCAGCTTTAAAGGCTGGTTTGCAAAGAGGTGTGCTTATTTCTTATATAATAGATTTACTGGCTAGCATTTAGTTTCTAGTTTAAATAGCTAGGCACCTTATAATATGCTTATATTAGGTTTAAAAAGCTAAGTTTATTAATTGCTTAATGCTAGGGGGGGATAATGCTTTTAAAATAGCTTATAATTAGATTTTTGCAGAGAGGTTAATCCTTTAGCTTAGTGTTAGAGTTAAATGCGCCTTTTTATAGTTTTTTAAAAAGGCTTAGATGCAAATCTTACAAAAGAGAAAACAGTGGAATCTGCTTTTATATATTTAGTAAAAATAGCTAAAAAAAGGGATTTTATAAAGCTATAATTTAGTTAGTTAAGCGCACATTAAAAGAGACTATTCTAAAATTAAAGTTAAAAAAGTAAACTTTATTAAAGGGTTTAGTATAAGCCAGTCTTTCTTTTTATCTATTAATAACCCTGCCCTTAGTAGGCAAATGTTTACCGTTAAGACTATACTAAAGACTTAAAAACATAGCATCGTTAGAAACGCCTAATATTGCTAATAAGCTTTAATAAAGGTAATAATAAAAAAAAATAATAAAAAGCTAAAAGTTATCTATGATTAAGTAATAAACTTTGTTTTCAAAGTTAGGCTTATTAAGATTAGCATCTCCATGCTAAGTCTAAGCTTTTTAAACCTTGTCTTAGGCAGCGTAAATCTTAGGGCAAAATATATATATAATAGTATATAATATCTGCTCTTAATTAAGCTTTTTCTTAAAAAGGTTAAGATATTATATAATTTTATTGTATTTTTGCTAAAGTTTAACTAAATCTTAAAAAATTATTACTTATAAAATGCTGCTATATTAAATGTTGGCTTTTATTTATGCTTTAGTAGAATAGTGCCAGAGATATAACACATCTTTAAATAAGTAATAAACATTAAATTTATTATTTAATAAGCTATAGGACTATGCAATCTTTTAATAATTTAAGATAATTTTAGCTAATTGCTGAGGGTTAAGACGATTAATGTTTATCTGGTCGACCTATTTGGTATTTTTTAAGCTATTTAGGCTAGGATTAAAAAGCAGACTTTTATCACTCTACTTATTTGCTAAAATGTCTTTAATGTATAAATTATACTCTTTAGTGTAAAAAGCTTAGAGAATATCTTTTTGCTATTTTGATGTAAGTTCTTCCTACTTAGCCAATGCTTTGCTGCGATTACTGCTATTAAAGCTAAAAATTTGCTAGCTAATGCATATATTATTAAAAGCAATTAAAATGCTATTTATCTTAGCCTTATATTTAAACTAAGAAAGAGAATTATTATTAATAACTCTTATCTAGAGTGTTATAATAAGAGGAATAATTACCTAAAACAATCTTTCTTTAACTTAGTTAAAGAATGTCAATATATTAACTATATTAAAGCTAATATAATAGCATAAGGCATTAAACTATTCTAACTTAGTAAAGGGCATAAAAGCTTTAAATAACTAAGTGTAAAGGCCTTTAACTGCAAGCATAAGCAAGCTTGTAAATATATTATATATAATATAAGTTAGCTTATTAGAATTAAAAGCAGCAAAGGGCAGTTTAGGTAAATTAAATAGTAGCTAAAGAGAAAGCTTTTTTATACTTATTAAGCTTATTGTTAATTTTACTTATTATTTAGCTAGCCCTTTATAAAGATAATATTTTAAAACCTAGTCTTATTTAGCTAATATGCTAAAAGCTAAGTAAAAAAAGCATTAAGCATAATAGGAAAACTAGGATTATTTAGTTAATTATAATGTTTAGCAACGTTTACTAGAATATATCTTTTATTTAGATTTAAATAAAGGTAAAAAAAATGTACTTTAAAGTAGATTTAAATCTTAGGGTTGTAGCTTAAAAGCATATAGTAGATATCTCTAACAAAATTTTTATTTAGTAGTAAGAAATAAAATAAATAAAATTTTAATATCTTAAAAGTATTAAGCAAAATGCGAATAAAACACTTTATATAAGTAAAGTACCACTTTTAAATAGCTATAATAATTAATTAAAGCATAAAATTATATATAATATTATTTAGCCGTTTAAGCTAGCTGCAATATTTAGCTGTTTTGCTATTATAATTCTAAGCAATTGCTAACAGCTTTTAAAAGCTGAAAATAAAAAGCTTAGACAAGGTTAAATGATATTAAGCAGTATATTAAAACGAGTTAACTATAGCATATACGCTAGCTTATGTTAATGCAAAGGCAATATAACCTTAGGCAAAAGCTTACTGCAAAAATTTGTTAGCTTTAACATTTTACTTATATTAGACTTAATAACTATATATAATCTAATGCTTAGCACTCTTTAGAATATTAAACCTATACTTTAAATCTTTTTTTTCTTATTTTTTTAAGATATTAAACTTTTCTTAGGTCTAATCTATAATCCTATAATAGTATAGCTCTATAAAAACATTATTAATTGTTATAATTAGCTTTTTTCTAATGCTTAGCTTCTAAGCTAGCTGTTAAATAAATGCTTTATAAAAAAGCTAAACTTTTTTAGCAGTTATTAGCGCTGCTTTAGGCAGCATTTATAGAAAGGAAAAGATAAATTTTAAAAGCTTTCAGCTATTAAGAGATAGCTTAGTAAAGTTAAGCTAAAGTATATAAAAGAAATCGTAAATAGCCTTAATTATAATAATACCCAAAAAAAAGTTATCCTGCTAGTTAAATAAATAAACTAGCTTAAACTTGCAAATTTGCAAAAGTAGCAATGCTATCTTACACTTTTTATTATAGTTTATAATGCTAAGGTTTTTAAGCAATTAGCAGTATATCTTTTCTACCTTTAAAGCAGCTGCTTATTAGTCTTTTTTGCTAAAAAGAGCGTTAAAATAGCGTGTATATCCTTAGGCAGCTAAAGCGACAATAATGTTATAAAAGCTATTTTTGTTTATATAGATTATAATATGCTATAGTGCTGTCTTTATTATATTTTATTATAGGTTATTTAGCATAATAATTAGCCATTCTCTTCCTTATTATTAAAAAAAATATAAGCAAATGGGCATAATAAAAACAGGTTTATAATATTAAAGGATTGCTATATAAAGAATGCTAAAAAAGTGCTTTTTATAAATAAAGTGCCCGCTTTAAATCTCTAGATAATTATTATATATATACTTAATAAAATAGGTTTATAAAAACAAACAATTGCTTTAATCCTAGAGTAAAAGCAGCCTAAGATACTAACGCTTAATTAACTTTATAAGCAACGTAGCATACTGTATAGAAAAGTAACTAGTGTATAACGCCTTAATTTCCTTGCTATAAGCTACTTTTCTATTTATTTTAAAATAGGGCGCTAAAAGCTCTGCTTTATTACACTTATATTTAGCATTAAAAAAGCTTTATATAGCTTAGAAGTTTAAACACTTTTAGTTATTCTACATATTGCTAGTGCTCGTTTAAATATCAAAGACCTGCTAATCTTAAGCTTTTAAGATATCGCTGCGTATTAAAAAGCCATATGCTATAATAGCGCTAAAAATCTAACTAAGCAGCTAAATGCTAACCTTAGGGCAAATAAGGGCGTTTATATTATAAAAGTATATTTAACGCTAATTAGCAAATATAATAGCATTTTATTATAATACGCTTACCTTAAGCTTATATTAATCTTATCTTAATTAATAAATCTTTTTTATCTACTTAAACTTTTTCTTTATAATTCTTTAAATAATATTCTCTTAAAGCAATAAAGTAAAAAGCTATAACAGCTAGATATTACCTTTAGTAAACGTAGCATTAAATGTACTCTTTACTTAGGCCGCAGCGTTAAACTTACTTTTTTCAAAAAAGGCTATATACTGCGCTAGCAATAGTAGCTTATTATCAACAAATATAGCCTTACCCTTATTATCCCTTTAATCTCTATTATTAGCCTACATTAGATTCTATCCCTCATCGTTAATAAATATATCATTAACCTCAGCTTAGTTATCTTCTTCTAAGTCTACTTTCCACCCTAAGTCTAGCAGCTTATCATTGATAAATATAGCCCTACCTTTGCCTTTCTCTTAAGCTATATATTACTATAGCAAAAAAAAATTATTCTTAAAATTAAATATAGTTTTAGCTAAGTTTTAATACTAAAGGGTATATTAGCTTAATTAATTAAGCTAAAAATACTAAAATATACTTAAGTAATAGCTTAAAAGATAATAATAAAATTATAGCATAAGTTAATAAGGTAAAATTATTATAGCTGCTAAGCATAGCTTTACTCTAGTATTAATATATATAAGTTAATAAGATAAAGTTGGAATAGCTGCTAGGCTTAGCTTTGCCTTAGAGTTTTATATTTATATAGTTTATAAGCTAATTAAGTTATAATGACTGCTAAGTTTAATATTGCTATAGTATTAAAATAAGATTATAATAGTTGCTAAGGTTAGCATTGCCCTAGTGCTAAAAGCTTATAAGCTCTCTATCAGAATTCTCTCTTAATTTAATATTTTCTGCTAGAAAGCAAACGTTTAAAAAAGCAAAGAGGCTAGTATTAGTAAAAAGCTCTTTATAATAGATTTGCTAATATACCCTTAGCAATAAAGCTATTATACTATACCTTTATTTTATCTTAGTTTTAAATAATAATATATATATAAAAGTACTTATATAATAATAATACAAATAAATTCTAGAAAATTATA